>CM033637.1:33850791-33990291 GCA_019453435.1 Rhinogobius similis
TAACAATGCTGATCCGACTCCTTTGAGTTTTAATCGATAACGTTGGCTTGTGCACATGCTGAGTTATCCAAACAAGCCGTTAATGTGAGGACTCAGAGAACAAAAGACTGAACCGTTTTGTGTCTGACCCAAACGCCGGTGAGACATTGACATCTCGTGTTTGGCCTGCGGAGCTAACAGATGCTTAAAGAAACTCCAAACATGAATATTCATTTTGCACGCGGCGGCTCCCGTTTCTATCCACGCAGCAGATAAATCTTTAAAGTGCTTTTTGCAGTCTACACATTTTATAGACGAGGGTTCATGGCGGCGCGTTCTGTGATACGTGGCACAGAGGAGGAGCGAGCCTGCTCTGTTCGCACACACGGGCAGATAATGGCAGCACATCTGAGCTAAACGCCACAGTCCTGAAGTGGCTGGACACTGATAACACTTCAAATGGATTTGTGTCGGGGCCCAGTGTGGAGCAGAGAGCAGCTGTATTCTCCTGCTCCAGAGAAACAGACTCAGTGGGTATTTAAAGAACAAATATTATGCAAAATTGGCTTTTGGTCAAAAACATACCTGGAGTTGCAGGTATTTTTGAAAACCCTCTCCTCTGAGTGTCAAAAATGGGGCTGGGAATCGCAGGGTCCCTCACGATTCGATTTGATACACGCTGCACTGCTCACGATACAGTCATATCACGATGCATGCAATAATCAAAGTATTGCTCATAATATTGTACAATACATCACTATTTTTTTTTAAACCCAATACATTTTAACAACAACAACCTGCACTAACTTAAGGTGAGACCCTGCAGGTGAATAGGAAAAAAAATCTTAAATTTAAAGATATCTATTGTAAACTTGTCCTGTAGTTTACTCACATAAATGTAAGAAAAAAGTGTATTACAAGTTTTTCATCATGTCATGTTTTCATGTAGAAATAAGGCATTTTATGTGTAAAAACAGCCAAAAATACACATATTTAGGACATTTAAAATACAATCTGAGAAATTGACAAAACCAGGTTTAAATTTCTTGGTTCATTTTCTACACATATTATTTACAAAAAAGCTTTACAGAGGGGATTTTGGATTTCTTAGTTTTTGAGTAAACTAGATTAGATTTTTTTTTTTCAGAGAGCAAACTGACCAAAAAACAAAAAAACACTAAAATATGTCCTGCCTTAAAGTGAAATGCACCCATTTTCATAAAAACGATGAATATGTTTCCTCTCCTCTCCTCTCCTCTCCTCAGGCAACAAAATTATAGAGCTCTTACAAAATAATTTGGTAAATTATGCAAAAAATGACTCCTGAGGATATATCGATACAGCAATCCACGATGTCGATGCTGCGACACCAAAATTAGCATCTCAATATATCGATATTTTGACACATCCCCAGTTAAAAACACTTTGAATTTCCCTGATGTGTACGTTGTTTTTTTTATATGAGGATCCTTTTGTGTTATTTTAAAGTCCATAAATCATCATCAGACTCGTTCGGTGCAACAAGGCAGAACACAGCTGGCAATGCAAAAAGAAAATATGCAAAAAAATATTTTAAATTAGAAAGTTTTATGTTAAATGTGATCTGTGTGAACGATTGACAGCACTACTTGTTACCAAAAGGACAAATATTATGCATCATTTGTATTGTTATTGGCCTTTAAACCTGCTCTTGACTATCTTTACTGTGACATCTCATGTTTTATAACTAAAAATAAAATGTTTTTACAAAGAACAATATAACTTTGTCAGAGTTTTGGGAGATACCAAAGTAACGTAGCTTTGGCTCCATCTACTGGCTGGGGAAGGAATTGCACACATTTTTAAATACACACTTTGTCAACAGAGAGAGGATTGCGGCTAGCATAACAAGCAGTTGTAATGATCCGGTTTGACGGCAGAAAAGCTTGGAACGAGTCTGATGATTTATGGACTTAAAAACAGCACAGAAGATTCTCAGAGCCACGTCACACATCGAAAAAATGTCATTCAACGAGTGTTTTTGACGGCTGGAGATATTTTCTAACCAGGATTCATCAAACTAGCATGAAAGAAGCTAAATGCAACTCCAGGTGTGTTTTTGATGACACGACAATGTTAGAACAAGGTTAAAAGCTCAAAAAAGTACAAATTTCATAATAGTTGTCCTTGAAACAACCTCTATAAACAGAAATGTGAATATGTGTGAAAATACTTCCAATTAGAAAGTTACATCTTTTTAACTATTGACAGCACTCCTTATTACTTAAACTTTCTTTCTGAAACATTGACGATCCTCGCTTCGCTAGAGTCAGCGCCATAAATGAGACTGTGGATAATAATGCATCGCAATTTCACCCCGAACATCATCCATCACTGTCCACGTTCTCTTCTGCCGCCGAAACCCCGCAGGAAACCATTTGATCGTGACCTTTCTCAAACCTCTGATGGAAATAATCCCATCACATTGTGGCGCCGTGCATTAGTTAAAGTAGCTTGTGTTTGAAGATAAATGTGCACAGGGCTGTTTCAATCTTGTAATATCATTTTCCCCCTCATTGTCGGTCCTGTCATTCTAAGGGCGTCAAGGTCAACAAAAGGCGGCCCCTAAACGTAAGTAGGCCATTTGGAAAAATCACTTTATCTGCCAGAACACTCTGCAGGTCAGCACTCAGAGCACAACTGCACCACTGTAAGAAAAAGAACAAAGCCACTGACCTTTTGCCTCCACTGACTTGATGTATTGTGACATTTCTTTTTATTGTAAAAACTGTAGCGCTGGCCAATAAAACTGAACATTGTTTTGAGTTTTTTACTGTATGTGCACTCGCCTCTCACTGTACACTTTAAGTTGATGCATTTTGATAAGTATGCTTTTTAATGGTTTAAATGAAGACAGCTCAGAATGAACAAATAGGTTATTAAGAGTGATCAGGGTTAAGAACGACTTAATTAATATCCTACTTCCTTTTGCTATTAAGCCTGAATCATTCTTTAAAGTGCCTCCGACAGGTTGGACTACACATTTATATAAAATGCAGTCAAGATAAATATATTTCAAATTCTGCAAAAATCTCTACAAATTTTGCCCCAGTTTAGCTATTTTTTTTCTAGGTTTTTACTTTCCAGGTTGTAAATGATGACATCACACTATGAAATCACCAAGAAACCATCCTATACAGTGCACCAAAACTCCTCTAATGTCACAGATTTTTTATTTGACATAGAAAAATACACGTGAATGCCTTATATTTTGTTCAATACATGTTTAAAGGGTCAAAAAAGTAGTCTCTATTGTCTAAATTATGCATAACCTTTGTCCCCCCCCCCCCCAGTGTGATGTCATCAATTTGTTCACTTCCTGTCATTTTCAACATATTTTTCAACTTTTCTCCACAAACAGCTACTTGTTTGGTGTAAAACTATCATTTATATTTACAACAGGTATTAATACACTGAATGAAGTCAAAATGAGAAAATCATAAAAACCTGTCATACGCACTTTAATGAAGTATTTGTTCATTATGATCTAAGTATTTGTTCATGCTTTAAGGTTCCTTTTTCTATTTTTGTACTGTATTACAAATTTCAAATTGAGATTCAAAGGCCAGACACTGCAGGTAAACAGGAAAACATCTTAAATTATGAGTTATAATTTTTTACATGAATGTATGAAGCGACGTGAAGATGTACGTTTTTCATCATGCGTTGTTTTCATATATAAAAGATATTCTATGTCTAAAAAGTTAAACATATTTGACACCTATAAATCTGAAAGTCACGTTTCATTCCTTATATTCCTTGCTTCATTTTGTTGACATTAGATACTTACAAAGGAGATTTTATTTAGTATTTGAGGAAACCATTTGACACAAAATTAGTGCATTTTGCCTGTTTCTTTCTTTCTTTCTTTCTTTCTTTCTTTCTTTCTTTCTTTCTTTCTTTCTTTCTTTCTTTCTTTCTTTCTTTCTTTCTTTCTTTCTTTCTTTCTTTCTTTTTTTCTTTCTTTCTTTCTTTAATAACTTTAATAACTTTAATAAATCTACTTTAGAATTAGACATCAAGAAACCCTTGTGTAAAATCTTGTCCAAAAGTCCAAGATTGTAAATTTTGGAGCTGATATTTATGTCTCGAAAATGGCCTTTACAATGTCATATAAATCTATGAAAGTGGATGAAATAATAGTTCATAAATAAAAAGTTCAGATTGGAAAATGTTGTTGTTTCCACATGAAAGTCTGTATGCTGAGAAGCAATCTGACCAAAAAACGAAACAATAGTTCCTGTAATGTTTCCTGAATCAAAAATTGCCACCTTGACTCAGAAATAAGATGTTTTATTGCCATCTCAGCGTAGAAAACAATAGACGAATAAAAGTAGAAAAGTTTGTCCGCCACATTTAGGAGGACGTGCTGTAGTTGATACTTGGTGATCCTTGAACAGAACGACATAAAGGTAAACTAGAAAGCGAGCGCAGACACTTGAGTCGCTGTTGCTGTGGCTTCTCGATGCGTGAGCTTTAGCACTGGTCTTTGATTTAATGTCAGGCTTCAGATTTGGCATTTACTGTGACATGAATGAGCCCAGCGCCGTCACACTGCAGTCTACAGCCCACAGAAGAGCAGTGTCCTCACAGCAGCTGGGTTTAGACGGCTTCATTACACATTTATTCAACTGTGAGCTGTAAAAGTAGTGCAGAGTTCCAAAAGCACGCTCCATAAGGTCGATGCACTCTTAAGACCTTTCCTGTTGAGTTCAGCAACAAATGGGTGGAGAAAGACAATGAAAGCAGTTTAGCTTCTCTATTACAAAGGATGGAGAATACATTATTGTCTTCAGCTTTCAAAACTGGATTCAAGCTTCACAGAAAGTATAATGCTAATGATAATAGTATAACATCTGTAATAAACACTGAACAGAAACAGAGACGCAACACAAACATAAGAAACTTTTTCTATAAATACAAATGACCCATATCGCTCAAATATTGTCCACAAATGTGTCTTCCTGAGCAATTAATATTAATATTCCATGCCACCTCACTGGTGTGGCATAGCAAGATGCTGATTAGACAGTCAGAAAACCAGTCTGTATGTGGTGTGACCAAAATGGCCGGTGAAGTAGCTGGACATTGGCAGAAACTGGAACATGCTCTTGGATATGCCGATCCAGAGCGTCCCAAACATGCTCAATGGGTCACATGTCCATTGTTGAGCCATTCATCCTTAACCATCCCCTCATGTTTATGCAGTTTATGGCAAATCCATGGAAAATCCATGGCCCCATGTTCCAAGGGTTTGTACTGTAATTACTGGAAGCTGAAAACATCCCATTTCTTGCCTGGTCAGCACTCACTAGACATGTCACTCATTGAGAATGTTTGGGATGCTCTGGATCTGCGTGTTCAACAGTTTGTTCAAGTTCCTGCCAATAACCTGCCCCTATGGTGGCCATTTTGGTCAAACCAGATACTGTCAGGTTTTCTGACCCGGCAACAAAGTAAAACTGAACATTTCTGAATGGCCTTTTATCTGTGCAATATTCATGCGTTCTAGTCAGTATCTTGATATGCCACACCTCCGAAGAAGGATTATTAACATTAATATTATTTGCTCAAAGAGACAGAATTTGACAAATTTGTGAACCATAGTTGGGTCTCTTGTGTTTAGAGAACAAGTTTCACATTCTTGAGTTCAGCTCATCAAAACTTGGAGCAAAAATGTATTGCAGTTATATTTTTGTTCTGTGTATAAGTAAACAAAATGAAAAACTATTGTGGACTCAACATTTCTGTGAGTATTTGTCCTGTAGAAGCAAAAATATTAAAGAGTTTGCCTTCAAAATGCTATGAGTCCATCATAATTGACTATTAAATAAATAATGAATGTAAAATACAACAGTAAATGTGTTTAAACCAGACTCTAGTGTCACTCACATGAATCACATTCGACAAATACACCTTGATTTTTCATATTTTGTGATATTCTGAGCTTAATTAATTTAAATCATTTTACACCTCACTTTTACCTCCATTCTGAAAATTTGACCTTTTCTTATTTGCTCAGACGACAAGAAGAACAACCAGCCCGAGGACTTCGACATCGACATGGAGGACCCAGAGACAGCCAAGGCAGCTGTGGCCATCCAGTCTCAGTTCAGGAAGTATCAGAAAAAGAAGCAGGACGTGAAGTCGTAAAGCTCCGCCCAGTTCTGCGGCAACACCTGACGGGGGCGTGGTCTTGCATGTTGAATACAGAGCACTGTTATGAACTCAGCGGGTGTGGGGCGGGTGCGGGGCGGGTGGGGGGCGGAAATAACAGTATATTTGTCTGTGTGTTACTGTAACTAGATATAAAATGCATAATCAGTGTTTACATTTATGTATTTGTTTGTTTCCTGCCACTTTTTTAAACATATAAATTTGTTGCACCAGTTCATAGTCTTTTTTGTGTAATATTCTGTGTATTTTTCACCTATTAGAAAAAACAATAGTAGCTGTAGTTAAAGAGGAATATAAAGCCACAAGATTTCAATGTAGATGTGATTTATACCAAGCAAAATACTACAATTTTAACTGTTTTCTCAATTATGAATGGATTTTTGGACACCTAGTTATCACTGGTTTATTCAGTGATTAGTAGTGTTGATTATTACAAAACGTTACATTATTACAAGTATGAGTAGTTGGATTTGTCTTGTTTGTCACTGGTTCACATGCACACCGAAAATCTGATCATTGTCTGATTTCTGGAGTTGTCAGATTATTGAAATGTCATGTAAATGGTTCCATCTGAAACTAATGAGGCAAAGACAAAAATGAAAGGTGAAAGATTGAACGAATTATCTTAACGTTCATTGTACTTTGTCTTCCAAATGCAACAGTTACTCTAAACATCCACTGATTAATTGACACGTTCTTGATGATCAGATTTCTCTTGTGCTGAGAACACTCACCAAATATCAGATCCAATGCTGCGTTCCAGACACTGGGAAGTCGATTATTTCCCGCTTGAACTTTACGAGTTCCGACTTCAGAACGTATGGCTAATGGCTAATGCTAATCTGTCGGCTAAACTAATGGTTGATCCTCAGGCAAAGGACAAATATTATACAAAATAATTACTTTTTGGAGCTTTTAACCATGTTCTAACAATGTTCAGTCATCAAAAACATACCTGGAGATGCATTTAGCTTCATTCACGCTTGCTGAATGAATGAATCCTGGTCAGAAAGTCCTCTCCCTCCGACCGTCAAAAACACTCCATTCTGAATTCTCTTGATGAATGACGTTTTTCCAATAATTGACGTCACTTATCTGAGGATCTTCTGCTGTTTTAAGTCCTTAAATCATCGCCAGACGCATTTCACACAATCACTGCAACGGCACTGCTCGGCTACTCGCATTTCTTCACAAACGCTCCGTAACAACATTTTTAGCTTGTGTGATCGCTATGCAGCCAGTAGATGGTGCTAAACGCGGTAAGTCACAGTTTAAATCTGTGGAAATGATCAGAGAAACTGCTTAAAATGACTTTCAGGAAGGTTGAAACGTCTTGATTTTTGAAACTGTCCAGATGAAACCTCTCCAACCTTGTCTATGATGAAACACTCCTGGACGAATGAGCGATTACACCGACTGTAACTAACGTCTGCATTGTTTATGTGGCATTAAACCACTCCAAACCACTATTTATGGTTATTATCTTGCTGTAACACGTCTCAGTTGATCTTGGGGGATTTACTAGTCCGAGTGATGTTCCAAGTCGGAGGTGGGAAATTGGAGTTACCGGTGTCCTGGAACGCACCATTATTATTGGGTTATTTGATTGTTCTAGTTCTGCTTTTCAGGCCATGTAAATGTACCCTCTGTTAAATGTGATCTCCTACTGTCATTGTATATTGTACAAGCACACATGATGCATGCAAGCTTCAGACACAATGTGCACATGGTTTACATACAACCGAGTCAATAAAGATGTGGAAAATGACGTCTCTGGTGTCACTGCATTTGTTTTTGAACTATTGTTGAACAAACTCGTCATATTAATGTCACGGTTTAAAGTCCCTACAACAGTCAATTGTTACATCTTAGGAGTTGAATAATGTCACCACTTTCTGATCCTATTGTGAAAGAAAGATTTCACCTTTGTTTATTTATTCTGACAAAGAAAATATTGCACTTGTGCCAGTCTTTTTTTTTTTTTCAAAATGGATAATCAGTAAATAGAGATAAACCACGTCAACAAATCTGCGATCTGACAGTTTAACAGTGAATTATGTCACAGAATTCTGACCTGCTTTAAGTCTATGCGACAGGTTAGACGACACATTTCACCAAAATGTAGTGAACGTGATTTTATTTAAGAAATGTTACTTCCTGGTTTGGTCATGGGCAGCAAATATGACATAGATAGAGGTAATTCCACAACTGTTACCTAGCAACCATTTTGAAAACAAAGGTCAAAATCCATATAAATTAGTTAATAGTTAATAGTTTTAACAAATAATAATACCTGATAACAACTTCATTTTGTTGAATGACCGTTTAAACTGTCAAAATATTGTGTTAGTTATGTGCAAACTGTCTCTGTTACAACGCCACGTCGCTTTTTGATGAAATCACAGAGGGATTCTGTTTTAGAACTTTTATTTTTCAAAATTTCTTCACAAACTGCAACTTCACTGATGTAAAACTGTGATAACTATTTACCACAGGTGCAAGTCAGGATTAGAACATTTTGAGAACCTGTCATATAGACTTTAAACTCACTTTTAAAAACAAACGCAATCAGCTGGGCTCTCATGTCATCACTCTTACTTCCAGACTGGTCATTAAAAGTTATGAAGTTATAGGGTAATGGTAAGGTTATCTGTAGGGTGTATGTATGGTCTACTAGCCTCACCTTGTCTTATGCTATAAAATAAAAGATAAACCAGTCAAAATATAACAGTTTAGGCCAGTTAACAACAGAATCATAGCAGCCAGATCACTTCCATCTCTTCGGACCAAACCAGCCCCATTATAATGGCATGTTGGTCATTTTAACCTTCTCCAGAGTTTTGAATAAAGTTGTTTTAAGATTTAAAACTGCACAAAAATAATATCAGGGAAGTCTGGTCTTCCTCTAAAGATCATTTTTGGCATAAATTATCACATTTTTAAAAATTCTATTATGATCTTGGTCTGAATAAAAACAAAATACTAAATAGTTACACTCCCACTGATATTATTTAATGTGAAACTCTATGTTCCAAAATGTGTCTTTAAAAGTCTGTATGACAGGTTCACAAGTTTTTCTAATTATGACTTAGTTTGGTGGGAAGGCACCTGTGTTAAATATTTATATATATATATTTTTTTTTACATCAGTCAAGTTGCACTTTGTGAGGAAATTTAGAAAAATGCAGGAAGTAGAGCTGAGTTTTAAAACGGGATCCCTCTGTGATGTCATCAAAAAGCGATGTGCCATCAATTTAAACACAACTGACACATTTTTCTGACATCATTCAATAAAATAAATGTCTTATCAGGCATTATTTATTGTTGATTCCTAACTATTGTGCAATATATGTGGATTTTGGCCCTTGTTTACAATATGGTTGCTAGGTAACAGTTGTGGAATTACCTTTACCTCACGTTTGCTGCTCGTGTCCAACCAAGAAATAACATTACAAAATCTGTCAAACTGGGGACCAAAGGATAAAGTGCTTAGTCAAATTTTAAATATAATCAAGTTCACTACATTTGAGTGAAATGTTTCATCTAATCTGTCATATAGACTTTAATTAATGAGGAGTCTTGGACAAGTGACGTCACATGTAACAATCTCATTAGGATTGTTGGTGTTATCGATTCAAAACAACATATTATGTCTCAAAATGTTTTTTGCTTTTAACAGGAAGCTGAAACCCATGAATAATCAGACGGTTGGTGGTTTGATGTCAGCTCCAATCTGTGCTGTTGATGTGTTCTTGGGCAAGACACTTATGTAATTATGAATGTATGAATGAGTTAAACAGTATTGTGAGGATTGCACATATGGTTTCTACTTCTGAAATTCAATTCAAGTCAATTCAATTTATTTTTATAGTGCCCAAAATCACAACAACAGTTGCCTCGGCAGGCCACAAGTAGAAAACAGTTCAATTAAACAATATTCAATAGAATTTAGCAAGTGGATAAAAGTCCCAGAGCCACAGTGAAGGAGAGATCCTCCTCCCAGGCTGTAGATACAGACAGAATGTAGATACAGACAGGCTGTAGATACAGACGGGCTGCAGATACAGACAGACTGCAGATACAGACAGGCTGCAGATACAGACAGGCTGTAGGTACAGACAGGCTGTAGATACAGACAGACTGCAAATACAGACAGGCTGTAGATACAGACAGACTGTAGGTACAGACAGACTGCAGATACAGACAGGCTGTAGGTACAGACAGGCTGTAGATACAGACAGGCTGTAGGTACAGACAGGCTGCAGATACAGACAGGCTGTAGGTACAGACAGGCTGTAGATACAGACAGACTGCAAATACAGACAGGCTGTAGATACAGACAGGCTGTAGGTACAGACAGACTGCAGATACAGACAGGCTGTAGGTACAGACAGGCTGCAGATACAGACAGACTGCAGATACAGACAGGCTGCAGATACAGACAGGCTGTAGGTACAGACAGGCTGTAGATACAGACAGACTGCAAATACAGACAGGCTGTAGATACAGACAGGCTGTAGATACAGACAGGCTGTAGATACAGACAGACTGCAGATACAGACAGGCTGCAGATACAGACAGGCTGTAGGTACAGACAGGCTGTAGATACAGACAGACTGCAAATACAGACAGGCTGTAGATACAGACAGGCTGTAGGTACAGACAGACTGCAGATACAGACAGACTGCAGATACAGACAGGCTGCAGATACAGACAGGCTGTAGGTACAGACAGGCTGTAGATACAGACAGACTGCAAATACAGACAGGCTGTAGATACAGACAGGCTGTAGGTACAGACAGACTGCAGATACAGACAGGCTGTAGGTACAGACAGGCTGTAGATACAGACAGGCTGTAGGTACAGACAGACTGCAAATACAGACAGGCTGCAGATACAGACAGACTGCAGGTACAGACAGACTGCAGGTACAGACAGACTGTAGGTACAGACAGGCTGTAGATACAGACAAACTGTAGATACAGACAGGCTGCAGGTACAGACAGACTGCAGATACAGACAGACTGCAGGTACAGACAGACTGCAGATACAGACAGGCTGTAGGTACAGACAGGCTGTAGATACAGACAGGCTGTAGGTACAGACAGGCTGCAGGTACAGACAGGCTGCAGATACAGACAGGCTGCAGATACAGACAGACTGCAGGTACAGACAGACTGCAGATACAGACAGACTGCAGATACAGACAGGCTGTAGGTACAGACAGGCTGCAGGTACAGACAGGCTGTAGGTACAGACAGGTTGTAGATACAGACAGGCTGTAGATACAGACAGGCTGTAGGTACAGACAGGCTGTAGGTACAGACAGGCTGTAGGTACAGACAGGCTGCAGGTACAGACAGACTGCAGATACAGACAGACTGCAGATACAGACAGGCTGTAGGTACAGACAGAATGTAGATACAGACAGGCTGCAGATACAGACAGGCTGCAGATACAGACAGGCTGTAGGTACAGACAGGCTGCAGATACAGACAGACTGTAGATACAGACAGGCTGCAGATACAGACAGGCTGTAGATACAGACAGGCTGCAGATACAGACAGGCTGTAGATACAGACAGGCTGCAGATACAGACAGACTGCAGGTACAGACAGACTGCAGGTACAGACAGGCTGCAGATACAGACAGGCTGCAGATACAGACAGGCTGCAGATACAGACAGGCTGCAGATACAGACAGGCTGCAGATACAGACAGGCTGCAGGTACAGACAGGCTGTAGGTACAGACAGGCTGTAGATACAGACGGGCTGTAGGTACAGACGGGCTGCAGGTACAGACAGACTGCAGATACAGACAGGCTGCAGATACAGACAGACTGCAGATACAGACAGGCTGTAGGTACAGACAGGCTGTAGATACAGACAGGCTGCAGATACAGACAGGCTGCAGATACAGACAGACTGCAGATACAGACAGGCTGTAGGTACAGACAGGCTGCAGATACAGACAGGCTGCAGATACAGACAGGCTGCAGATACAGACAGGCTGTAGGTACAGACAGGCTGCAGATACAGACAGACTGTAGATACAGACAGGCTGCAGATACAGACAGGCTGTAGATACAGACAGGCTGCAGATACAGACAGGCTGTAGATACAGACAGGCTGCAGATACAGACAGGCTGTAGGTACAGACAGGCTGCAGATACAGACAGGCTGCAGATACAGACAGGCTGTAGGTACAGACAGGCTGCAGGTACAGACAGGCTGCAGATACAGACAGGCTGCAGATACAGACAGGCTGTAGGTACAGACAGGCTGCAGGTACAGACAGACTGCAGGTACAGACAGGCTGCAGATACAGACAGGCTGTAGATACAGACAGGCTGCAGATACAGACAGGCTGTAGATACAGACAGGCTGTAGATACAGACAGACTGCAGATACAGACAGACTGCAGGTACAGACAGGCTGTAGGTACAGACAGGCTGCAGATGGTCCAGGACAGGCGCATCTGCTTGGACCAGAACAACTCAAGAGGAGGGTGGCTGATCTAATGAGGGAGAGTTCCTCTGGACAGACGACTCCTCTAGACAGTCCATCCAGCACAGAGAGATCCTCCAGGCAGACAACAAACAGTTCATCTAGAGTAGAGTAGAAGTAGTTCCTCCAGGCAGAAGAGGATCAGTTCATCCAGATGAAGGAGAGCTCCTCCAGGCGGATAAGGGGGAGTGTGTGTTCTTTTTTCAGACCAGAGTTTGTTTGCTTACCTTACCTTTACAGTTTCGACTGCTCACTCTCAATCTTCTTCAGAGTGTCACATGATGTTGTTCTGATGTGTCTGGTTGGTGGATTTGATGCAGCTTTCCTACCAGTAGAGCCAGGACAACAGCGCCATCTGCAGTCCGACTTCTTCAGGATAGTATTCCAGGTGTGTGAGAGTAAAAAGGCCCCTTCGTCTAGGTTTATTGTCTCATGGGCACGTTTCCTGTTGTCCTCTGCTCCAGTGATGTTTCCTCCGCTCATAATATGGAGACTTGAGCTGCTCCTGTTGTGCTTTGTGTTTTGTTGCTCGTGTGGACGAGAGGTAAACAAAGCAAACTGGAATGGAAAAAGAACCTTTCAAAAAAAAACTAATTATCAGCAGACCAAATTAACCTCATTGAACTTTGTGTTTTTGTGTAATTATGTATCATACTACAAAATAACAAACCTTGTTGTTGAATGTTATGTCTTGACTTGTGAGTTTAGCCCAGACCATAGTCATATTGCTCTGGTGCATGAGTGCCTCTGTGAGCTGGAAGAGTCTGGAAAATAGTTTATTACAGGACATTTTTCAGATTCATTTCCCTCACCGACAGCCTCTGACAGCTTCATATTTCTCTGACTGATCACAGTGAAGAAGCCAGTCCAGCTCTGAGCCACTTATTTATGAGGTTATTATTAACCAGCGACGTATGGACCAATCCAGAGTCTGACTTCATCTGCCCAGGACCAGGAGCAGCACCAAGCAAATGCACCGAATCAAGGCCTCTCTGATCTCAGACCATGGATTTATTTCCTACATCAGAGTCAGAGTAAGTGAAGCAGTGGATTAATCCAGAAAATGAATAAATTGTGTTGAAGTGAAGTCCCACCTCACAGTAAAAACATCTAGTGTTAAACGAATAAATACAAAAGGGTACTATTATTTATTTGTTTTGGATAAACTTCACCACAGTAAATACAAAGGTGGTGGCAGCAATTGGATTATTGTAGAACATGATATGAATATGTGTTTCTGCATCTATTTGTTTAATTGTACCAGCATAATGCGCCTTTAAATGAGAACTAGCCTAAATGAGTTCTGTTGTAAATATGTGGAGGCTGATGTCACTGCACTGTTTTAAACATACACCAGTAAAGCTTTTAATGCTATTAATTAGTTGTATGAGTTGAGTGGGACGACTTAGCAGTCCGTATCCATAATATCAATGGATATCAACAGATACTTGTAAAAAAACAAAATTATTTTGATTTAATTGGGCCAATCAAGCCATATAACAAATGCAGAACACAGACTTTCCTGTTCATTGCGTTTGATCCCGTATTTTCTATGTTCTGTTGGTTAAGTTGACTGTCGATGGTGAAATCTGCCTGGTAACTGCATCAAGTCCAGCGTCACACATGATGCTATACAACACTGCCCTCTGCTGGAGCAGGAGCAGTCAACAGACGCTGCTGGATTAAAGGACACGGAACTTGGACCTGTTGAAGAACAAACAAGGTTTATCTAGAACACATCAGTCATTTCAAACCTGGGCCACACGCTTTGGGGAACAGCCATTTTATTAATCAAATTTTGAACTTTGTGTTAGTTTCTCTTTATTCCAGTGCCACCATGGTGAACACTAATGTTAAAAATAAAATGTGACATTATTCTTTTGTTAAAATGTATCATAATGAAGACAGTTAATCATAGAACTAACCAAATAAACTGACAAAATGACCTCACAGCATTTTGGATCAAACTCTCTTCGCTGGACCCAAATCAACAGAAAGAACAGAAGTTGCTGGGGTAGACAGAACAAAACATCTCTTTACGTATATCCACATTTTTAGATATTTTCCATAGACATTAGGTTTGGTTTGAAGGGGGATTCCGTTGGATTGTCTCACATTTGTTTTCCCTGTAGAGGAGTATCACTGCAATGCAGCAACAGTAAATCTACTGAGGAGAGTGAGAGCCCGGAGGCTCTGCCTAGTGCACTGAGAGAAGGGACTGATCTGGACACACTGTTGTCGGGATGTTGTGAAGTGCAAACCATTACTGTCTAAAACCTCCCTGTTCTAGCTAACAACATTTACCGCTGGCACACTGCAGCAGTAAATACCCCTGAATACATAGCAGAATGTGTCCCGCCCTGTAGGATACTCACAACATACGCAATCTTCATTACAGTACAGTATAGTTTCATAGACTTTTCATAGCTTTTTTCATATTGCACCATTAGAGAATGGGACACAGAGAAATATCAACAGAGACTCCATTTCCTAATTAAAACAAGATATGTGCAAACATGACTAAGGACTTTATTAACCAAATCAATTTCTCCCTGTAATATCCACAAATAAAAGTGATTTCTCTTTTTATATATATATTTATAGTAATAAGAATAATAAATCTTCACATTGGATCATTTCATAGTGTGACAAAATGCTCGGCTGGTCTGCCCAGCCGCGGTCATTATCCTCATTGTCTTTTTAGTTGGTCAGTCCCCATGCATCCATAGGAAATAGATTTTTTTTTCTTCAAAAAAGTAACAAGTTGAGAGCAGCTGAAAAGTTTGGACTGGTGTCAATTGCTTTCGTTCCAAGATTTCTCCTGTTTATTCAGTTTTTCTGAATATTCCATAGGAAAAACATGACTCCAAATGGTCATCTTCTACTCCCGAGAAACAAAAACATGTCCGGGTTCGTATGAAAACATTGTAGCAGTGGTGAGCATTTGGTTATCAAGAATAATGATCAGTAATTTGACAACTAACAATAATAATCACGGATTAATATAAAGAATGAACAAGAATAAATAATGCTCCCTCAGTACTCAATTAGTTTGGCAAAGCTCCATCGGGAGTCGTCTCCAATGAGTGAATAAACAAAGAAACAGTATAAACAAACTGAAAAGAGAGAGAAACAAAAGCTCTAAAATAAATAAAAGGAGATTAGTAAAAGTGAGGCCGCCCTGCAGGGGGCGCCGTATATACAGAACTGTGGTGAGTCAGTTTACTGCACTTGAGTGGTAAGTCCAGTGTGAGAGTCCGCCCTATGCCCCTGCTGTTATACCAGCGTGTAGGACTTTGCGTAGGGGTTGCTGCTCTGTTTGAGATGTCCTCTCGAGTCCAGCAGAGACTCCTGGGACGTGCTGAGCTTAGCGGCCTGTGCCAGCTCCGAGCCCTCTCTGTGGGGCAGTGTGGCTGCAGAGCCGGGCTGCCACTGGGCTGCAGCGTCCCTGCTGGCCTGAGGGGCCTCCGTGGGCGTAGGGGGCGCCATGCGGGACGGCCGCTTCAGAGAGCGACTCTTCTGCGGCTCCAGACACGCCTGGCCCATCGCTGCCCGCTCCGTGCTGGACGTCGCTCTGGACGTGCCAGAGCACGACATGCCTCGATTTAACAGGAAGTCCATGCGCAGGTAGGGAGGAAGGTGAACCAGCTCGCCTCCTGCAGGACACACACACAATTACAATTAACTGCATTGTAAACAACATCAAGACGGTTTCATCCATTCTAGTGAGTGTGTTGGAGTCATCTTACTTTAAAAGTATTCTCCTGACACTGAAGGGTTTGTGTTCAACATGTAAATGCCCAGTATTAGTATTTGGAGGTAGTCATTAGCGTTAGGAAGTTTAAGTTAAGTGTTAATGCAGAGAGTGTGAAGAGCTGGGGTTAGTGGTTAGCGGCCCTCACCCGGTCTGTGGGCTTTGGGCACGGCCATGTTCATGACGCGGCTCACGTCCTGAGGCTTTGGGGGCGAGGCGGTGAAGCGGCAGATGCCGGACTCGGAGGGCGTGCTGGACGTCAGACTGTCCGTGTAGTCGTTTGTGCCCGCTGTCATCTGCTCTGACGACGTGTCGGAGATGAAGCACTCGGTGATGGTGAACTTGGCGTGCCGCAGCTGCTCCTCCATCTTGGCGTGCTCGTAGGCTCTGGCCAGCTCCTCGTATGTGGACGACGCACTCTCTGTGGAGACCATGCTGCTCCTCGCGCGGTCTGGTTAGTCATTAGACATGTTAGTATGTTTGGAGTTAGGAAAGTGAGTTGTTAATACAAAAAGTAGAGTAAGGGATTCTTTCTATACCAAGTAACATCTCAAAAATGTCAAAATAAATCCTAAAACAAATGACTGAACAAGGAGTAGCACTTAACCCAGGAATAATTTAAAAGTAATCACTTTGTAAACCATGAATAAATCTGAACAAACATTGATAAAAAACAAAGTCATTAAAAACCTATGAAGGCATATTAGGACCACTTATAGATGAAGGAGGAAAGTTTTTCGTTTAAACACGCAATTCTGCCATTAAAAGTTACAATTTTGCCAGGACATGCAGGACATGCAGACTGGGTGGAATCTCCATGTTCTCAACGTGTTTTTGTGGGTTCTCCGGCTTCCTCCAGACACATGCATGTGTAGCTCAATTGGAAACTCTAAATTGCCCGTAGTGAATGAATGTGAGCATAAATGTTTGTCCACATTATGATATAAACGCATCTATCTTTCATTTATCCATTTAAAGTTTTTATTGACCCAAAAAGTACTTGCTGCTTGTCTCAAGGAGATCGCTTAGTTTGACTCCATTTCCAGAAGAATAGAATGTTTCATAACCTCCACCAGCAAACTACATAGTGCCCCTTTAAACTCGAAAATATGCCACCCTGTTCTGTCCCCTTCATGTATAAATGACCTTAATACGCGTCCTTAAATTCCCCTGGAGGAGCTCAGTGAGTGTACCTGTGTCCTGAGACGGGCTGACGCTGTAGCTATCGCTCTCTTTGTCCACAGAGCCGGCGACTCGGGGCGTGGGGAGTCTCCAGTCTGTGCTGAGGGTGTGGGAGGAGACAGGGGGGTGGGGCCGGTTCAGGGTCCACTGGCTGGCATAACGGTTTCGAGCTGCGGGTCCAGCTTTTGCCGTCCGGCGGGCAGTAGGGTCTGAGGGTAAGAAACACCACTTTAAAACAGGACATGCCGAAACACAATGTATAAACCTGTAGGGGAAACAATTAAACAGAGACTGCACCAGAGTTTATGCAGGTGACGTCACAGCATTCTGAATTTTAGCAGCGAGTGGCAAAAACACATGAGAGTCTATGGTAAGTGATGACATTTTCTCCTGTAAAAGCTCAAAACACAACTAAAATGTGAAAGAGCTGCTAAAGTCTGAGAACAAAGAGTCTACAACTCTGCTTTATATTTAGTTTGTATTTGACGTCTAAAAAAAGAAATTTAAGTTAACAATTGTAAAAAAACAGATAAACAACAGGAACAGCAGATACGCTCAAATTTCCTTTCTCTTAAATACGATTTTTTGAGTTAGTCTGTTGAGTAAAAAAAAAATAGTTGTGTGGCAGTTGAAGTGTCCTAAATCTCCAAGCTGCAAACAAGCTAGCTAAGCTCTGCACAGTTGGAGCAACAACTGAGAAAGTACTTTCTTTGCTTTTTTGGCTTATCTTATGTCCATGGAGTTCTTGTTTTGCTCTAATTAAAACTGAAACTAAAGGTAGTTTCTTCTAGCTGTTTGCCAACAGCAGTTGGAGATTTAGGACACTTCAACTGCCACACAACTATTTTTTACTCAACAGACTGACTCAAAAAATCTTATCTTATATTAAGTATTTTTCTCAACAAACTCACTCAGAAACATTATTTAAGAGAGAACGGTATTGAATTCAACAGTGTGTGATCCCAAAGTCCGTGTTAATGTTAGATACAAACTAAATATTTAGCATATTTAGAGTTGTGAACCTTTATATTTGTTATCAGACTGTAGCAGGTCTTTCACATTTTAGTTGTGTTTTGAGCTTTTACAGGAGAAAAGGTCATTACTCTCCATTGACTATCAGATATAAGTTGTCCAATAAGACTGCAATGATTAAGCAAGTAATCGTGACTTGTCACCTCGATAATCGTAATCATTATAAGGGCTTTACAGACTCTAAAATACATGGAAAAGACTTTTTTTGTAATATCAAAGGCAGTGGCAATACTAAATCAAAATCATCAGAATAATCAATGCCACATTTTCATCATTAACACACTTGATTTATAAATATTCTCTTTGTAGAAGTCTTCAGTCATCATATTTCAACCTGTATTTGGATGATAATGTTTTAAAAAGTCTTAATGTACAATAGAAATAATTGTTTGACAAGTAAAACTAAAAGAGTCGTTAGTGACAACCCTATTGTCCAATCGCTATTACGTTTTCTTGACACCACCTCAAAGTAATCAGGCATAATACACGTTTTTCATAGCACAAAACACTGTTATGCAAATGAAAAAAATGGCACAGCGAGAAAAGATTGGTGCCGAAATGAAAGTTTTAGAGCCGAAGCACATTACACAAACACAAGGCAACTCATGCAGATGTGAAATGAAGTTAAAAAAAAGCGTCCGTACTGGACTTACTGGTTCCTGGCCTGGCGTCGGACACGTCGACCAGAGGACCTGTGGCCTGGGACAGAGACTGGTAGTGCACCGTGTGAGTGACTGTGGACGACTTCTGCTTCTGCGTCTCCCCAAAGTCATTGTCAGTCAGTAACACAGTGGATCTGTCATCTGCAGCACAGCACAGGGGTGAATTATTACTGCACAAATATATCAATAATATATCTACACTGCAACAACAACAAAAACAATCTAGATAAGTTTACATGAGGATAAAACAGGATATTGACCTGAATTTCATCAACTGTGAATAGTTAAGATTCATTTTGTTCATGGACCTAGATTATGTTACATGTTTAAGTGTTTTTGACTTGTTTTGGTCATTCCCTCTCATTTCAAGTCAAATTGTTTGCCAATGAGGTGAGCTTTTTTTTCTTACCTCATTGGCAAATTATATTTTCTTATTTAAAATGAAAAATATACTGCAATTTTCATATTGCTGTTAGCCTTTAAACATGCTCTTGAGTGCCTTAAATTTACTATCTCATCTCATCTATGACCTGTGTTATCGGTCACTATAAAATGACTGAAAATAAATGAAATTATTGTGTGCATCCAGCCAGCAGATGGCACCAGCGGTATATACAATCTAGTTAACTTTTCAGCGCTAACTTATGATGCGTTTTTGCTGCAGTAGTTATCGTGTTAAAACAGCAGAAATCCTCAGAACGAGTTTAGCTATGATTTAAGGGCGAAAAACAGCAGAATATTCTCAGATAAATGATGTACATGATCTGAAAATAAGTCCTGGAAAGAAGGAATATGCATGACGTGTGTTTGACGCTCGGAGGAGGAGGATTAAACATAAACGGAATAAACATTCCTCAAAACAGTGTGAATGTATTTAATGCTAATTCAGCTCAAGCTCAAAAAAGTCACTGTAGCAGAATATGTGTCCTTTAAGCTAAATTCTCTTATAACCAGTCAGAAATGTATTGAAACCACATAAGCAATTAAATCTCTTCTAGTCAAAACCACTCTAAATAAGATTAATATTCGGAATTCAGGTCATTTTAAGCAAAGCTAGATATTGAATTTCTGCAGTGTGAAGCCCAGTGGTGACTTACCAACAGTCTCCATGGTGTCCCGCTCCTCGATCAGAAGCTGGGCTCTGGGGATGTCGATGTGCATTCGGAGCGTCTGCTGCTGCTTGTTCACTGGCTCAGCTGGACGTGTGTTTTTACTGAAGCAAGGACACATAGAAAGATATTTAAGCAAAGTTCATACACTGTTAAAATAAATCATAAAACATTGCTTTTACCTCATCAGCATCTCGGCCAAGCTCTTTGCATCTGAAACACAGACTGACAGTTAGCGCGGCTTCATGATAGAACAGTTTCACATGGTCAAGGTCAAGTTTATTTATTTGGCACATTTACAACAACAAGTGGTGCCCAAAGTGCTTCACAGGTAAAGTAAAAACAAGGATAAAATAATAAAAACATAACATTATTACATAGAGTGCTCAGCTTCTATTAAAGGCCAGTGCAAAGAGGTGAGTGCCATTCTAATAATCAGTGGCAGACTGTTCCAGAGCTTGGGAGCAGCTACAGAAAAAGCTCAGTCACCTCGAGTTCTTGGGACATTTAAAAAGAACAGATTTGTGGAGCTCATCTCTCAAGCATAAGGAGAGAGCAACTCACTCAGATCAGGCGGGGCAAGACCATTTAGAGATTTAAAAACGAACAACAACAATTTAAAATCCATTCTATAACTGACAGAAGCCAGGGCCGGAGCAGAGGACAGTGTGATGGGTTCATGTTGCTGGGGCTGATGGGTCTCACCTCTGAGCCTCTTGAGCCTCTGCTCTCTCCTCCTCCTCCTCAGCACTAACAGCCCGATGAAGATCACCACGATGCCCACAAGCACACAGGAGATGGTCACCATCATCTTCATCCCCTCACCGCCTCCAGACTGGTCCTCGCTCACGTTGGGGGCTTTCACCAGAGGAGCAATGGTGCCTAAACACAGAACAAGGACTTTAACACCAAGACGTTTGATTCATTTATTTTTTAAATGAACTGAATAAAACCAGTTAGAGGTTGAGTTGCTTTCAGTTGTAAATATTATTATTATATTTATGCATTACAATTATTATTTTACATTTTTTGGTAAAATATTTTAATATAATTTGTTTCTGATTTTGCTTCTTCTAATTCCCTTGTGTTTATTATGTATTGTTTATTGTTGCATGTTAGCCTTTGTTACCCCCTTCATTACTCTCTTTGTTAGTTTGTGTTTAGTTTGGAGTTATATTCTGTTAATTCGACCTCTTTAAGGTGCTCATGTTAATTCATTATGAACAGTTTTTGTGTGTTCTATTCCTGATCCTGGCTTACAGCATCCAGTGAATTCAAAGTATTTTTCTCTTGTCTTTATCACCATTTATTCACAGCTTTGTATCGCATTATCTTATAAATCTCTGTTTCTTATGCAAAATTGTTAAGCTGTTCAAAGTAGAGCGGCGTAGAAATAGATCAGACATTATGTTCTAAAACAAATACAAAGCATAAATAAATAAAGTTTCTATGTTATCTAATTTACATTTTGAGCATAACTTTCCCATAAAAACACCACTGTAAACTATTCTGTATCTAACACACAGCAAAAAATGAATTTCTAGATGAGTTAAAATGTCTTGTTTTAATATCTTAATATCAGACGTTTGGACGAGTTAAGTTTAGTTTGATGGAACTAAACCGTTTCTGACTTGTTTCAATACATTACTTTCTTACTTACTCCATTGGCAAAAAGCTAAATTATCGCATAATCAGTCACAAATACCTTGAAACCAGTTAAATATTCTGCATCGTGTTAGAAACTAAAGTTTATTGAGTAAAATCTACTCAAATCCAGATAAAAATTGTAAATTCAAAGTCATTTTAAGCAGGATAGAAGTTACGTTTTTTGCTGCGCACGACTGCTCCTGCGCTGCAAAAATTAAATATCTAGCATTGCTTAAAATGACCTGATCTCAGAAAATTCATCTTATTTTGAGTAGTTTTGACTAGAGATTTAATTGCTGATGTGACGTAGACAATTTCACTGGTTTCATGACATTTCTGACTGATAATAAGACATTTTAGCTTAAAATAAGAACATGAATTTGCTATTGAGCTAAGTAAAACAATCTTACCTCATTGGCAAAGAATATGGCTTCAAATGAGAAGAAATTAGGGCTGTAGTCCTTCAGTTGATTAGTTGGTCGATGTTATCTTAGTCGACCAAGATTTTTATTAGTTGACTAATCATTTATTTATACTAAATTATTTTAAAAATGATTGCATGGCAAAAACAAGAAGATATGAAGTAAGTTAGCTGAAGATTTTGGAGTCTTAACATATAAATGCATACTTTTCTGTATAATTAGTTTTTTTTTTTTGCATGAACTCCTCTACATTTGTGTTCTTTTGAGTGCAGTTTGCTTCAGTTAAATGAAAACGTTACAGTTTTGATATATTTTTGCCACACCCCGTTTTAGTCGACTAATCAGTCGATAGGGCTGGTCTTTAGTCAACCAAGAATATCTTTCGTCGACTGCAGCTCTAGAAGAAATGAACTGAAACAAGTCAAGAACACCTTTAAACAAGTAAAAGAATCTACATCCATAAAGAAAATGCATCTTAACTATTGAAAGTTGTTGAAATTAAGATTAATATCCTAAATTCAAGTCCTGGACCAGCTCTGACACAGAAGCGCGGCGCTGAACTTACTGCCGTCGTAGCTGAGCGTGGCAAACTTGACTCTCTTCTCAGCGTAGCCGGCGCTGTTGTACACCTTCATCTGCAGCTCGTACCACGTCGCCTCCTGCAGGTCGTACAGGATGTAGCTCTTGGTGAGGGAGGTGCGCTGCGCCGTGGTCCAGGTGGGCGAGTCCACGGGGCGGTACTCGAGCGTGAAGGAGGTGATGGGGCACCCGCCGTTGTTCCAGCCGTTCAGGTTGAGTTTGACCCGAGTGGCGTTGATGCTGGTGAATAACTCCTGTTCTTTGGAGTATTGGGGTTCTGCAAGATGAAATACACATGGAAAAATAAAGTAACCATGAAGGAATCAGCTCAGGGTTTAGGTTTCGGGGAATGATTATCAGTGTTGGCAAGTAACTAAATAAATGTACCAAATTCAAAACACAAATTGTGAGTAAGTGTATTGCGGTGCTGTTATTTTCCTGAAATCAAAGGAAAACATTGTGGTATTTATCACACAATAAAAAGGCTTCAAACTGCATGACAATAGTGAGAAAAAAAAGAAAAGACAACTCCTGTAGTGAGTGTGCGCATGTTTTCTCCTTCTTTAATCAGTGGTAAATAAATATGTTGAAACAAACATAAAGTTGTTTTAATCCTATGTTGTGTTTTTACATTATCATAAATGCTGTCAATGAATTTTTTTTTAATTTGAAGATTAATCACACTTTTGTTGTATGATTAAACACATGAATCGTACAACATGCTTATGCTAATGTCATCCTTTAAAAGTTTCTAATTTGAAGAATGTTCTCCTCTTCCTCTTTTTTTAAATAATTGAATTATTCCACAAATCTAAACAAATTAGCCCATTTAAAAGCCAAATTTCAAAATAAAACTGTGTGGTCATATGTTTCATGACCAAATACATTTTATTTGTTTTAGCGCCCACACTTGACCTTTATTTATGTCACGGAGCGCACTGTGTTCAGTTTGAGAATGTCTTTGGTTTGTTCTGTCGCTCGGAGCAAAGTCGTCCTGCTCTCCACAGCTCCAAAGACTTTAAGTGTAAATGTAACCGTGAGATATCAGCTCTGCTACTGTACCTTCCTCCCTCTTTAAGGTAAAGCCTCCTGCGTAATCTAAAAGCACGAGTACTAAACAGATCACGTTAATCTGCATCAGTTCATGATTAATGTGTTGATTTTCTAGCGTTAACTTTGACAGCCCTAATTTTAATATTAAACAACACAAAGTGAAAGTTTTTTTTTTTTGGTTTGTACCTTTTCCATGGGTCTTTGCCTCTATGATCTCACTGATGCGCCCAGGCCCCACTGCATTCTGGGCCGTGAGGGTGAACTTGTACCAGGTGCCACATTTGAGGTTTTCCAGACGATACGAGCGCTCACTGGGGCTGATGGCAAAGTTACCCCACTGCTCGCTGTTGTCCTCAGAGTACTGCAGGATGTAGCCTGGACACGACAGACGCTTGATGAATGAATATGCTGCAAATAAATAAACAGAGAGATATTTTCTGCTCGTTTCTGACCTCTGATGGAGCTGCCCCCGTTGTCTCCCGGGATCCAGGACAGAGTGATGGATGTGGTGGTTGTTTTGGTGACAGTGAGTCGAGGCTGGTCAGGAGGAACTGTGAGGAAGAAGACATGTCAGTGACAACTTTGTAATGTATAAGTCTTTTGTAATCCCACGTTTGTTCAGGAGGAGTTCATAGTAGAAAAGGTTCATCTGGAAACTGTTTAGTGATCAAGCCATTTCAATTTCCATCCCGAAGTTATTTTCAATCCAAAGGAATTTCAGTACTATTTATACTTTGCTGAGCTCAAATTTGTTCTGCCCAAATGGAGTAATTATAACTGAAACATGTGCCAAACTTGCCGACTGTCGACTGCCACAAGGTACCAACCAGTGAAGATTATGTCAAGATTATTCAGTTAAAGGCAGTAAGTAAGCTTTAAATGAAGATATTTCTTACCCTGAACCTGCAAGTTGAGGACGATCTTGTCAGACCCAAAGCTGTTACTTGCAGTACAAGTGTAGTTCCCAGAATCCTCTGCTTTGATTGTGCGGATGACCAGGCTGCCGTTGCTGTGGACGCTGCGGCGACTGTCGACCGCTACAGGAGCTGGAGTCGCATTGCTGTAAAAGAGTGAAAAGTATAAAAATCTACCACTGAGGGTTGAACACATGATTAGGTTTATTAAATATGCATAAAGTACACACATCTCCTTAAGCCACTTGATTGTTGGTGAAGGATCTCCCACAGCTTTACACGGCAGCACGATGTCCCGCATCCAGGGAGTGGTGACCGTCCTGTTGAAGGTCAGTATCCGGGAAGGAGCTGCAGACGCACACAATACACTGATTATCACCTCAAACTTAGGGAGAAATGTCTCAATATCTCTAGAATTTGAAAAATATAATATTAATACATCTTTAAGACATATTGGCATCTGACAGGTTTACATGTTTTTCTAATTTTTATTTGGTGGGATTGAATCTGTTTGCCTCTGAGCGCAAACGCGCAGAAAACATGCTTCTTTTACGCCCTGGATGCCTGGATGATAACTAGATTCAAATCTGCATCTCACGGCCTCATCCTATTCAGAGAAATCACTGCTGCAGGTGGAAGCTCCTGATTGGCCGATGTCTGGGACACTGGACCCCTGAACACTCAAGACACACCTGAGACATTGCGCATAAACTCAGTGCCTTTGATGCTAGAAGTAAAACTACAAACTTTACTAAAATTGTGACACTAGGGAAAACTAGGTCACATTTTTTGCGAAATTGTGAATATAATTAAGCGTTAGTGAAATTAGAAGTCTGACTCTAATGTCTATGTGCTTTTTTAATTTGATTACAAGTTGTTGGTGTCCACTGCTTTGGGAACTCACATCCATCATACAGTCCCAGGATGTGACTGTCCTGATACGAGGCCCGGGTCCTGACTCCAGACACCACTGGGTCTATCAGCATAAGCTATCAGCTTATCAGCGCGCACACGCTTGTACGTAGAGCGCTGACAGGGCCAGACGCTGCTTATTTACATTCACTGAGATCCTCGAGGCGCCTCTTCACAGAAAACACAGGGAGACACGACTTCAGCCGCTGTGGTTTATGTGAGTGTTTGATCATGAGATTCTACACAGCATGGAGCTAAACGAGGACTTTACATATTATCTCATCCCTGTTTCAGAATAAAAAATAAACTTAGGCTCTGTGCTCACTTTTAGAAGTGTCTAAAATATTTTTAGGGATAAGTGATGTAGACTAATGAGTAAAACTAATGAATATGGACGAGCAATTAGACTAAAATATGACCATATGTTTACACAATAATGCAAGAAATGATTTTATACATAAATACATTCTGGTGTTATTTTTGATATTTGTTACTATTTGTTTGTAAGTGAATAATAAGATCTCTGAACTTCAACTTAAATAAGGTTTGTGGGCCTTGCAATGGATTTAAAATCAAAATATCTGTACAGGCAAATACGTTATCAGCAACAACAGCAAGACAAATGTTGGATATTGGTATCAGCACAAAAAATGTAAATTGACCCATCCTTAAAACATGAAATGTATGTGTTTTCGTATTTTACATGTAGGAGAATTAGTATTGTCATTATACAAAAAAAAAAGCGATCCTCAATCTCAATTTTGATACCATAACAATACTAAAAAAACTCCTTTTTTGATCATTTTTAGCACAAATGAATAGTACTTTCTTTATGTTTCAGTGTGGTCATATATTAGTTCTAATAAAGCTCAAGATTCAGGAAATGTCACATTTAGTCTCGTTGAGGTGACTTTTTTTTAGAATAATTACATGTTCAAATTAGTATGTAGTTTTGGAATCAATTAGCATCTGATTTTTGATGCGTTTGACAACTCTAAGGCAAATTCAGCTATAACACAAACGTAAAGCAACGTGAAGCGACGAGATTCAATGTGTCGGTACAGACGCTGCCTTCTTCCTGTAGTTAACCCGTAATGACTCCATCAGAATGTCGCTAAACATAAAAAACTTTTCACACACAAAAGGCCACATACCCTCCGCCATTGGCTTCACGGTGATGATCTCGCTGGCGTTGCCTCTTCCTGCCGCTGTGACCGCCACCACCCAGATGCTGTACTGCCGGTTTCTGCTCAGGTTGGGAATTCTGTAAAAGAAGACGTCTGGGGCGGCTTCAAACTCACTGCTCACCTGAAAAGACCAAAGCATAAAAACATGAACGAATGAAAAACAAAACTTCTCTGTAATTGGATCTTGTCCTGTCATTACCGTGGGGTGTGGATTGGAGCAGAACACGGTGTATTTCCTGATGATGCCGTTCACTTTGAGCGGAGGCAGCCACGACACAAACACCACGGAGTTGGACGCAGCCGCTGCCTTCACACCAGCTGGAGGGCCGGGAACTGCAGAACAAAAACGACGTCAAACATACATCCCAATGCAGAGGGTTAGGGTGCAAAGTCACCTAAAGAGAACCTAAAATCAGCCATAACCGACCACCGTAAAAGAGAAAACCACGTTATGGACTGGGACGGTGCACGAGTCATCGGATCAGAGAACAACAAGTTCAAACACTGGATTAAGAAGGCGATTGAAATCAGAAACCGAGGCACTGACAGCATCAACAGTGACGACGGAGCCTTCCTTCTGTCCCACACAAGGGACACACTACTCCAGAGACCACCGGGCGGCAGGAAGCGTGGCCAGTCTGAGCGACCTGCCAGGTCGGTTAAAATATAAAACAAACAACCTGTACAAATTTTAAAGTAAAGACACTCTAATTGTTTTATGTAGAGAATATTTCAGTTTGTTACTTTGAATTTATTTTATTTTAACATTTTTTATTCGTCAACATTAGAAATGGCTTTAGCATTGAGACACAAACATGTTCCTTTATAAAAACACAAGTGTCCTTTTGTGTAGTATATAGCTGTTGTGCTGTTCACGGCCTGATCTTGTAGTATTTATTCATTTCAGACTTTGCGAAAACCCCACAGAGATAGAATTAGACAGGAAATACTAACTCTGAGCTAGGTAGACGCAGTAACAGGGAAATACTACGGTAGCTGCTGGAGAAACTGTGGTTGCCAAGTGGCCCGTCATTACCATGTGTTTTAGGACTGTCCTGTTCTTAAATATAGGAGTGAGATTAACAAAGCACTATTTTTGACATGACCTACTACTTGATTTACATGTCATCTGTTTGGACCTCAACACTGCTGCCATGGATACCGTTGGCGGCGGGATAGAAGGTTATTAGAAAGAAATGGCTGACACAAACTGAACCAACAATCACAGGCTGGACCCAAATTAAAACTGACATTTGCAAAGTGGAAAAAAATACCTTTGGACTCAATTTATTTTGACTTATTGGACTAAATGGGACATGAATGTGGAACACCTTATGCAATGAGTTTTTCTTTTTATGTCTTGTGCCATTGTTACATTAAATTTTTTTCTCTTTCTCTCTTTCCATTTTGTTGTTAAGATTTGAAATACTGAAAAAAAAGCTTTTAAATGATTTCATAATGCTTAAAGTGCAATAGACTCTCATTTAAGACTTACAGCTCATGCATTTTCCTCACTAGGTTTTATTATTCCATTAAAATGTAATAAAGAGCTGAAGTAATGTGTTTCCTTCAGGCCAAACAATAACAGGCCCAATTTATCAGTAACAAGTGGGGCTGCACCAGCGCATTAGGGACAGAGTAATGTCCGTACCGTCCTCTTTGGTGCGGGTGTAAATCTGCTCACTGCGGACTCCGTCTCCAGCTCGGGTGAAGGCCAACACCTGGATGCTGTAGTTGGTGTATTTCTCCAATCCATCCAACTCCAAGGAGGGTTTGGATGTGGTCACGTTCCTGATCTCTCCGAGCTCTGAGGGAAAAACAAGCAAAAACATGCAGTGGAATTAATATAGTTAAAGATTAATTATTTTGTATACAGTTTATGTACCAAAAACATAAATGTTCCACGACTCATCCTACTTTGGTTTAGTTTTATTGTGACAAAGCAAATGACAAATGGGCTCTGTGCACAACAACAATAATTGCCTCGAAAACAGAATAAAAAAAATCTTTGTAATAAATAAGCAAAACATTTGAGCGCTAAAACTAGTGAAATGGGGCAACATTTCACCAAACTATTACAGAACACATGTAGATGCCGGGTCAATTGTCAACTGGCCGCTCCATCTGTCACTATACATGTCAGTTATCCATTGTAACTATCGTTCTAAGACAGTATGAAGGGCCCTTGAACCATTAAACTTGTTATTTGGTCATGTAGCCTAGATTTACCTGAATGTGGCCACACAGATTAGGTTTGAAATATCTAGACTTAAATTAAATAATAAATAAAGTTAGTTGGGCTTTAAAATACAACACCGGTATTTAGATTTGTGATATCATTCAATAATATTAAAGTGCAAAACTACTTAAAAATAGTGACATTTAAGTTTGACAGCACTAGTTTATTTAAAGTATTTATTATTATAGATCATATTTATTTGACTTCCTCCAGCCCCACTTTCCATCCAGAGCTCTGTCCCAGGACCAGGTTTAGGACCAGAGGACACAGGACTTTCTCTGTAGAAGTCGCCTCAGCTATGGAATACTTTTAATGCCTGCTCAACTCGGACCTTTTCTCTTTGGCATTTGATTCCAGATGGAGCGAGATGTGCTTTTACTTTATCTTTATTTTGTACATGTTGTGATTTTTACTGTTCTAACGTATTCTTGTCTGTACAGCACTTTGGTAACCTTTTAAATGTGCTTTGTAAATAAATTTGTTTTGATTTTTAATTGTTTGCAGAGGACATTCTATTGTAGCTTTTGTTATTTGATAACAGCGACAATTCAATTTGCAGTATCAATTCAATTTCAATAAAATTTGTAGCCCTGATCAACAGCACATGCCAAATTTAAAGCCAAAAAAACAATATTCCAACAGACCATTCCTGTCCGGTGCTCATGTGCTCATTTGCATAGCAGCAGACTGTTACTAAGCAAACTAGCCCTGGTTGTCAAATCCTTGGCCTTCATGCTCTAAATGGCAAACCAACATGAAGTGACAGAGTAGGGGTCAAAGGTAATGGTGCTGTCAAAACCAATCTAAATGACCGAGACCCTTTAAAGCGCTGCAGAATACAGCTACCTTTCATGACATTTCCTCTACATTCTTTTGTCAGTTTCGTGTGATCGTTTGGGGACAATGGCCGTACCTCCGTCGGGCAGGTTGGCCCAGTAGATGACCCTGAAGCCGAGCAGGTTCCCGTTCAGGGCGTCTTTGGGAGGGGTCAGCCAGGACAGAGAGATGACCTCCGGGGTGGTGGCTATGGCCTGGACGTTTTCCGGAGGGCGGCTGGGAACTGGTGGAAAAAAACAAAAATGAGTTCTTGTTTAGTACTGGTTTGAGCCCAGTTGGAGTCTGACGTAGACTTGGATTGGTCCTGGTTTAGCCCTGGTCTTATTTGTGTTTAGTTTTGAGTTTAGTCTAACGCCTGATGCACACCGACTCCGGTCCGGCTCCGGTTCGGGACCCGCGCGGGTCCCGTGCGGGTCCCGCAAGACTTAGAAAGTGCTTAAAATCAATGCGCCCTGTCACACCGACCTCGGAGCTCTGCGGCCGCGGGTCCGGCAGCCGCGCGGGTCTCCGGAAAGAATCCGCAAGAAGTCTATTTTTGCCGGACGCCGCAGCGGTCTGGTGCGGCTTTCATGTCATTTGACGAGTGCTCTCGCGCGAAACCACGTGAATCTACGTGGCTTTCGTCAAAAACGGACCGCAGTTAACTGGAGCTGGTGTCTATGGGTGTGACAGGCGTCTGCAAGAGACCCGCGCGGGTCCCGGACCGCGACCGGACTGGACTCAGTGTACACTAGGCGAAAGTTTAGTTCCAAAATTTAAAGAGGTGTTGGTACAAGTGTGAACAGCACAAGGTGCAGTACACTTTTATCTCCACCAGGAAGCAGTATAAGCACAGAAATTACCTGCAGGTTTTTCTGTGTGCTCTGATTTAAGTTAAAGAAAAAAATATCTAAAAGTAAAGCCCTAATATCAGATGCAAAATCACTTATTACTGTTTGGATTTGATATTTAATTGGGTACTTTTCTCACTGTAGCCAGATTTTCTTTTTGTCGCACCTTCGTCGTTTTTAGTTGCGTTTTTGTCGCTTTTAGTCACATTTTGGTCCATTGAGATGAGTTTGTTGTTTGTAGGTGTGTTTTTGTCAATTTTGAAAGCATTTTTAATCGCTGGTTGCACTTTGGTCACTTGTTTCAGAACATGTTTGTAAAAATCCAAACTAGTGTTAGCAGTTTTTATTCAAATCAAAGCAGGACATTTTGTTGTTTGTGGAAGAAATTATTCCACTTCAAAAATTGCAGCCTTTACGATTTGCTAATTGCATCCATTACACTTGTGATTTTGTGTGGATTTAGTTTAATTGTGCAGCCCTGGCCTTTAAGAGGTAAATAAAGTCATCTGTTCAGAGGCTTCAGAGGCTAAACAACAGGAGAAAAAGTGTGTTTGAACAGACAGCTGCATTAAAGAGACAAACAGTGAATCACGATACAACGATTTCACAAAAATAACAGATTGTCACAGGGACGAGCTCACGATTTAATTTCGCCCAGTCCTATGACTACGCATTTCAATTTGAATTTGTTTTGCCGATTTAACATAATTAAGCATTTTATATCTCAAAGAAAAAAGAAAACACTTGTAATTCCCTCACCGTCCTCCAGGGTTGTTGCTGCCACCTCAGTAGACGAAGGCCCTGTCCCAGCGCTGTTACTGGCCTGGACCACCACTCCGTACTGGGTGAACTTCTTCAGGTTGTCCAGGACCAGGCTCTCCGCGTTGTCCCCAGTCGTCTCCACACTGATCACACTGAACTGGTAGTTTCCACCAGAGCTGTACTCCCTGTAGCCCACCTGGTAACCCTTGATGGCTCCATTCTGCAAGTGCTTCTTGGGAGGCTGGAGAGAGGAAACATGAGTTAAAAAACTATAGTTTTCCATAGGGCTGCACAAGATATCGCAATGTTGTCTGACGCAATGAAGATATTGCAACAAACACAAAATCGCAGTAACACCAGAGTCCATTTCATCTAATAGAAATGTTCTGTAAAAATTAAAACATTGAAAAGGGAAAATCATGAATAAAATCTAGCTTTTTATAAACTAAATTAACCTCAGTTTTGTATTTGTTGGTTTTTATTTCAATGTAACAAACATTGTTGCATCAAAAATATGGCTGCAACAATTAGAAGAATAATCATTGTCGACTATAAACAATAATTACATTTTGATGATGTTGTCGGTCTCTGGACTAAACAGATTCTAAAACACAAACTTTTGTAACAAAGACAGTGACATTATTACAGAAAATGGCAAAAAAGAATAGACCATTTCTGATTTTTCTCAATTATACACTTTATTCATAAGTATTTTTTATCTAAAAGCTTCATTCACAATATTTCAACAGTTATTTGGTTACAAATGTTAGTTTATTCTAAATTTTAATCTATAATAGAAATAATCGCTGACTTGTTGACGAAAAGTGTATTTAAATATCGTAATAATATCGATATTGCAGATCTGAATAACCATATCTCAATAATTTCCAATATCGTGCAGCCCTAGTTTTCATGTCTTTTATTGTATTATTGCAACTCGAATACTAAAGCTTAAAGTACATATGACGAGGCATGTTCAGTTTTTTGTGTTTTGCTCTTCTGTTTTATATATTTAAAAACGTTTTTAAAAACGTAAAAAGTAGTTGGTTCATAGCTAGTGTTAGCATAAACTTTAAAATGCATATGACTGGTTCCCATGTTTTTCTAATTATGACTTTGTTTTGGTGGGAAAGCACCTGTGTTAAATATTTATCATAGTTTTACATCTGTTGTGTCAGTGTCAGTGTCTCTTTAAAAGAAAAAGAAAAGTTGAAAATGACAGGAAGTAAAGCCGGAATCTTTTTTTTCTAACAGTTTAAACAATAATTTAACAAAATAAAGGTGTTATCAGATATTATTATTCGTCAAATCATAACGTTTGTTTAATTTTCATGGATTTTGGCCTTTGTTTACAGCACGTTGCTAGGTAACAGTTGTGGAATTACCTCAATCAATGTCACATTTGCTGCTCATGTCAAACCAGGAAGTAACATTACAAAGTATACAAAAATTGTCAAACTGGGGAAAAATAGGCAACATTTGGAGTAAAATCTTCAATATAATCATGTTTTAATGAAATGTATAAGTATATGTCACATGCATTTTAAACAAGGCCAGATATGCAATATAATTCATTTCAGCAACTGTGATTATTGATTAAATAAAGTAACTCAAGCCTGTTCCTTGTTGTATTTGGGTTTTTCATAGTGCACAGAGTGATTTGGCAGTTTATTAGACGCTGCATGTTGCAATCAGCCGCATACTGTGACTGTGTGTTAGTGATGTCAGTGTGTCTGCTGTCAACAGAATTTAACAGGTCTGTGAGTGTAAATAATCATTATGCAACTCACGTTTCTTTGCTGATGGCGATATATTTATACCTGTGTTGTCGTTTAGGGGACTTTCTTTAGTTGTAGTTACCTTGTTGACATATTACGGCATCTATCTTTGAGCCCCCGAAACATGTCAACAAGGTAACTACATCTCCTAGTTTATTGTCTTTAAGAAGAACTTGAAATTGTAGTTATATCAAAAGAAAACAAAATGAACGCTGTTGGAGGGTTCACCAGGAATAAACACTCAAAAATCTTACCCTCCAGGTCACTCTGATGCTCTGTGAGGACTGGGCTTCCAGCTGAACTTCTTGAGGTGGACCATCAGGAGCTAAAGACAGACAAGTGTTTTACCAAAGTGTAAATGTACACAGACATACGTAGTCTATATGAAGGTTCTCATGATTTTCTTATTATCCCTCTGTGATGTCATCAAAAAGTGACGTGCCATTGTAAATTCACAATTTACAGAAAACTGACATTTTTATGACAGTTCAAAGTCATTCAACAAAATAAAGATATTATCAGGTATTATTATTTGTCAAATCATAACTATTGTGTAATTTAGAAGGATTTTAGCTCTTGTTTTCGAAATGGTTGCTAGGTAACAGTTGTGGAATAACATTATAAACACTGGGACAAGTAACATTATAAAATTTGGGACAAATAGGCAAAATGTTTAGTAAAATCTTAAATATTATCCTGTTCACTATGTTTTAGTGAAATGTGTCATCGAACCATATAATTTAGATTGCCTGCTGTGGTGACAAGACACTCTCTTCAGGGGTCCCGGGACAGAAGGGAGACACAGGGACACACAGGGACGGGGGCCTAATTTGCAGGGGGGTCCGGCCTCTGTCTATTGACCACAGTGTGACATTTACTACTGAGGCTGCTAATTGAAAAGTTGTGCTTTTAGTGCAGGGTCAGCATGTGTTCAATAATGCAGGAGAGCCGATGGAGCTGATGTCACTGCAGCCTTAATGAATTGACTCAGTCAGCCTTTTAGGTCCTTTTAGTGCACATGCTCCTCTCATGTCGGCTCACTGTCTTACTTACACTGTAACTAATGACCACAGAGGTTTACCAATAGCATGCTGTATCGTCTATAATTAATCATGTACACAGCTGGGCTTGGGCGACTCTCAGGAATGAATTGTTGTCAGTTAATAAAATGTTTATCCATGTGTTCATGAGCCTTGTATCTTCTGTTTCCAACACTCACATGTAAAATATGCTTTGTGTATCTGTGAACCATTACTGTTTCTTCTAGTAGCACCTGTCCGGTCTTGTTAGGGATGGGCTGATATGGATTTTTTGAGCCGATACAGATACACAATATTTGAAAAGGAACAGTCTTATATATCTTATTGCACTTTAGAACCCCTTTGTGCAGCACTTTGGGCCATTTTGGTTGTTTTAAATGTGCTTTATGAATAAACTTGACTTGCCTGTTTGTGTTGCTGTTGTGATCAATAACCAATATTTGCAGATACCGATATTTAGATTTTAAAATCCATAACAAGGTCCAGAAATCTATTTTAAGTTGAAGTAAAGTTCAAAAATTAACTTTCACTTATAAATATGTATATATAGTATAGTGTATTTATGCAGAATACAAAATCATTTGTTGAATGATGATGTAAACATACGAAAAAATATCACTGGCAAATATCTCTCGCCCATCCCTAATTCTGGCTGCTGTTGTACTATCTCTGACATGAAGCCTATTTGCAACATACGTAGAAGGCGTTATGTCAGAGAAAGTAATGTAGTAAAGCATTAACCCACTTTATAATAGGTCCAATAAACAGCTAATTCTTGTTGTTGCAGTTCTATAGACCCTTTAAAAGTTTATAAACAAAAACATTCTAAATTCAGAATTGAGGCAAAAGTGAAGTGCAACATAATGTGATTTCACAGGAGAAACTAGGATTTAACCTCAGAATATCACAAAATATGAAAAACTGAAGTGATTTTGGAAAATGAAAAGCCTCAGACACGTGTGAGTGACATCAGAGCTGCTTTAAACACATTTATTATTGCATTTTACATCATGTTTTAGGAAAATATGATCAACTGTTTGCATTTTTGAAGAAGGAACAATATAGATTTATGGGTTTTATGTAAAAAATACACACAGAAATGGTGAGCCTACATTAATTTTATTAATTATTAATTATTTCATTTTTTCCAGGGATATGTATGCATTTTGTCCATCGTTTGATATAGAAAATCAAACTAACTGACCTTTCCACTCTGGAAATTTAAATGTAGATCGTAGAATGTAGATCTAATGTGAGCAAATAATTGGAAAAATTTACAGTCAACTTCATTTTGCCTCTGGAATTTGGATGACATCACATTTTAAAGTGTCTACATTGATGCTGCTAATATCCTGGCTACAGTGGACAGCTCTAACACAGATAAGCGGATATAAAATGGCGTCTCACCTGCTTCGTCAGTGGTGATGGTGAGCTCGTTGCTGGCCTCACTCTTGCCGATCAGGTTTTTGGCGAACATGCGGATGTTGTAGGTGGAGGAGGGGTGCAGGTCGATGATGGTGGCCTGGTTGAGCTGAGGCGACACATCTTTGGTCTTCTGAGCCGTATCCCAGGAGGCTGTGGGAGCGGAGGGGCGGGGGTTTATTGGGGTTACTCGAGTCAGTAAGTGCATTAAGCCTGGATTTATGAATTGATAGTGCTGACACAACGTGAGCTCAAGGGGAAGCATCGGAGAGAGCTGGAGATATGTTGTTCTTTACCTGATTTGTTCTTGCTCTCGATGTCAAAACCAGTGATGGGGCTGTTGCCGTCGAAGCCCATTGTCCAGCGCAGTGCGATGGTTCTGTCCTTTACTTCTCTAATCTCCACCTCTGGAGGGTCTGGGGGTTCTGCAAACAACATTGTATTTCTGCTCAGACACAAATGACCAAACCACACATTATGCAACATCTATGTCATTGCTATAAATGCATATGACAGGTTAGACTACTTTCTCTACCATGTAATCAACATGATGGACTCTGCTAGCTAACTCTCACAGCTAATGACAACCTTTAGTAAAATGTAAATGTAAAAAGACAAACCTTGCACTGTGAGCTGTATAATTCCTCGGTCTTCACCAAAAGAGTTGATGGCGTGGCAGGAGAAGAAGCCTGAATCCTCTCTTACTGTGGGCATGATCTGAAAATACAGATTTCCATCAGTGCTTTTGTAAATTTATTGATGAAGAGAATATCAGTAACATAATACAGTAATTAATAAAATATAGATACAATAAGTAAAATGTATTCCCTCATGTAGATAAAAGTAAAGCAGGTCATGTACAAAGGTTAGTGGCACTTATAGAGAATCTGATGAATCTGTGATTCCTTTTTAAGCCCTATTCGGGCATGTCGACATCTCTAAAACTGAAATTACACCACAACATCTGAGTCTTTGCATTCAGACGGGATAAGCAATGTCAGCAATAATCTTGTTTTTACAGACTTTATTCTGGAAACGGACACATGAAATTTGACAATAACTTTTATTCCATTCATGTTGTTGGCTTTTCTTCGGTTTTAGGTTCATTTTTAGCGTTGAGTACTTGTACTGTAGCATGAAACGTTGTTCTTTACCAAGTTGTTGCAATGTCTGACATGCAGGTGATCATATATCTTATGAAACAGCCGGAGCCTCTCTCTTTTAATCCATTCACGCTCACTCTGTCTTGATATAAACTTTAAACCAAAAGCATGCAAGCTTTTTCTAAAGTCTATCCATGCTGCTCAGTCCTCTGCCAGTTTGTTTTGTATTTTTGTAACTTTTTAATAGTAGAAAGAATTGTCTGTGGCAAATGTAATATTAATTGTGTTCAAAATGAAGCAAAATGAACCATAGAGACATTTTTTATAGATTTATATTCAATTCACAGATTAAAACCGGTTCAAATCATAGACATGGGACTAGATTTACCTGAGGACCTCTAAGTTTGCTGAATTACAGTAGATGTATAAAATTCTGGGGGCTTTTTACAAATATTTTCAGACATAGACGATTTGCACGGGACTAGAAACACAGACAACATTCGTAATTATTACAATTTACCTGCAGTCCCGAGGTAAAACCAATCCAATCCAAAATGATCTTTGTTAAATGTTGTATTCAGTTGTATTTAGATGAGTTGGTGAGCATGAGAACCTTTAACACTGTATCTCCAGCTCTAACATCTAGCAGGTTTGAGTTTTTTACCTGCAGAGTGGAGATGACCTCGTCTCCGGCCTCCTTCACAGACACCACGTAGCGGCTGGTCTCGGGGTTGATGATGCGTTCCTCCTTCTCCCACCGAACCATGATGGGCTTCTCTCCGTGGGCAGTGCAGCTCATCTTCTTCTCCTCGCCCTGTGTGGCTAACGTGGTGTTGGGGTACGACGTGATCATGGCTGGAACTGCAAAAAAGATACAAAGGTGTTACTGGAATTTTATCTTAACTGGACTGGAATAGACTGGAAAGCACACAATCGAAATGTCTTAGCGTACACGTCTCCGGGTCCAAGGTTCCGTACTGATGGAAATAAACTATTCCTGCATTAGAACTCCAACCTCTTGCCTTTTCTTTACTTCAATTTATTATGCAACATTATAAATAGGTCTTTTCATGCGTTTTCAAGTAAAATACGGTCACTACAACTGACTGAATAAGTTAAGCAACAAAACTGAGTACTTCACAGCTGCTTTTTATTTATTATCATGTTTAAAAAAATTTTTTAGGCTTTACTGAACAAATACTGTTGAAAAAATACAAAATGTTGGCCCCACAATAGCTTTTCTTTTTATCTATAGATTTATTACATACTTTAGCACAAATTATCCTTTTTTTTTTAAAGGATGAAATAAAGACATTTTGAAGCTAGAAAATCCATCTTTTCTAATATAAAAGCAAACTAATGTAAAAGCAAACATTTCTACCCTGGAAAGTCAAAATTGTTGCCTATTTTTGTTAGAAAGACTTAAAGCAGAACTAAGTAACTTTAGCGACAGAGCTCCCCCTGCAGGTCTCTTGTGAAAATACACTGCCAATAAAAAAAGCCAAAAGCTTCTTTTTTTCAATTTTTCCCAAATATAAAAAGAGAGCCAAGGTTTCTTGGGAGAGTTGTCTTCAGGTCAGTGTCAATAAAGTTGCAAGGCTGGTTTTCCGCGCAGAGACAACAGCAACGGACTTACAAAGATGCTTAATAGGGTCAAAATGTTACTTAGTTCTACTTTAAAATCGTTAGTATTTAGATCGGGTCTCCATTAATCAGGGAAAATGAGTTATAGTCAACTTAGTTTTGCCTTTTGTCTAAAGCTAAAGCTAAACATTACCTGTGCATGTTTTCTACTACAATTACCGCAGACACAACTTCATTCAGCTGCGACGAAAGCAACAAGCCACCTGGATATTTATCTCTCCTCTACGAGTCCCAAATGGATCTGCGGCGCTAACAACCCTCCTCACAAGACTCCACACTAAACGCACGCTAACGACATGCATGGCTCATTACACCGACAGCCGACTGTATAACAAGCCCGCGCTCCCTATGCTTTCTCAAACGCACACACAAACACACACGCGGCGGCTCTAACTGGGCTGATGTGATGGGAAGTGTCAGGCAAGAGGTCGCAAACATTTAAGCCTCATCTCTTATTCACTCTCAAGCCATTTGGGGCTCGGCGGCGGAAAAGAACGCTGATTTATTTTGCATGACAAGTATGAATTTTTTGTGAGAAAGCGCGGAGAAGAGGGGAAACACGCGCCCGGGTTTTTATGTAAACGTTAGCATTTTGGAGCAGACTTTCATTTCGGGCGTGTAAAGGATGGTTTCAGAGGTGTTGTTGTTGTTGACACTCGAGGCACACAGAGCTGTCGGTGACGAAAAGCACAAGGCGGCGCAGGATGTGGATAGAGGAAGATGTCTGCCTGACTCCTGACTGCTGCTGCTGCACACATCAAAGCACTCGCACTGGTAGAATAGTGACACAGCTCAAATACAGATGTAACAGTGAATAGTGAATAGAAATTCATGCTTTGGGATTGACAGGATTGTGCTGAAATGTACACTTCTGTTGATGCTTTTAAGTTTCGCTTAAAACCACATTTTTATTCACTGGCATTTAACCTAACCTTGTATTTAGAGGTGGACAATTTTGACAAAAATGAATGTCTCAAATTTTCTCAATAACAATATTCATACAATGTTATGTCATTCCAACAGAAATGTGTCTTAAAACGTATTAATTCAGGTTTGATTATCAGACAAATGCAAAATGTGAATTTATCACAATCATCTAATCATTAATCCCAATTTGCTCAGTTATTTTTTACTATAAATGATATACTCAAAAAAGTTTAAGTCCAAATGACAGGTTTTCATGTTTTTCTAATTATGAGAGAAGACACCTGTTGTAAATATTTATCAAAGTTGCAGTTTGTGAAGACATTTTGAAAAGTTAAAGTTTAAAATAATCGGAAGACCCTCTGTGATGTCATCAATAGGCAACGTACCACTGAAAATACAATTTACAGCAACTGACACATTTTTCATAGTTTAAACGATCCTTTAACAAAATAAAGGTGTTATTGGGTATTATTTCTTGTCAAATCCTAACTATTGTGTAATTTATATGGATTTTGGACCTTGTTTACAGTATGGTTGCTAGGTAACAGTTGTGGAATTACCACTAACTACGTGACATCTGCTGCTCATGTCCAACCAGGAAGTAACATTATAAACTTTGCAAAAACTGTCAAAACGGGGACAAAAATCTTAAATGTAATCATGTTCACCACTTTCCAGTGAAATGTGTCGTCTAACCTGTCATATGCACTTTACATGAAAGTAGAAAAAGAAGACGATAAATTGTGTTAATAAATGAAGATGTTTGTAGGTCAATGCTAACACTAATGCTAATTTTGAAGCATTATCAAGATAAAAATAAAACAAATTAAAATACAAATGGAAGTTTATAAATTATATATAAAAACAACCAGGTAGTCTTTACTTTACATTGTCATTTGGTTGTTTATTTATATTTAACATTTTGATAAAAGCAGCATTCTCATAGCATTAGCTGTGAGAAGCTTAAGAAGCTTAGCAAACAGTTGCTGTGCACATGATACTATTCGTTGTTACAGTGTGTTTGGATGACGTCAGCTGCTCACGTAACAGATTCGAGCGAGTCTGGACCTGAGAAAACGAAGGACATGGAAACGAAGACCTCCAGCAACCGAACTGACTCGAGATGCTCTGAAGTGAACCGGTCTGAGGGCCCGGGGCCAGTCCAAACGTGGCTTTTGTGTCTCCACCCTGCACGTGCACCCGTCTGTATCTTTGTAAATGTGTGGTACAAACAGCAGCTGAGCCAGCCCTGGGGCACCCTCTGTGCCTCTGTAATTGTTGTATTGATGTATTTCTTTAATATACAGTGGAATTATGGAAACCGGAGAGTGCAAGCGCTGGCTCGGTGAAGGTAAAACGAGACAATATGGAGGACGAGGGAGCAACGGAGGGAAGGAGAGCTCATTAGAGAGGTGCTCCCCTGGTATCTAATTCAGCCGTTTCAACAACAGCGACGCTCCCAGCAGCAAACACAGCTGAACCCCAGAACAGCTCCGATTACACCTCGCATTAGTCACTGTAAGTCTCTCCAACAGCAGCACAATCATCTGCTCTCAGCCTCAGCATTGATCTGTGGTTGTTTGGTGTGGCATTACGCCGTTATTTCATTATGTACAAGAGGAAGATGATGTTTTAAAAGCATATCATTTACTTATTTGTTGTGGGTTTGGTGTAGCATTACTCTATGAACCGAGAAGTATGGATTTCTCCTGATGATAATGATAAGAATATGAAAGCTAATAGTTCTATATGTGGTCTAGTTCTTCTGTATAGAGCATATTCCAATGGTTTTTGGCCACATTTTTATATACATATAAATATACATACAATCACTGCCGTTCAAAAACACTGTTTGCATAATTGACTGTTTAATAAAATCACATAAAATCAAGTTAAACCCATTGACATGAGTGATTATTCATTCAGTCATTAGCCTCTGTCGTGTACAAAAACTTGTGAAAACATGTCATTATTTTATCAAGATGACATCCATTTAATTGTCAATCTTAGTAAATAGTAAGATTTTGCAGATTTTGGGAACTATCTGCTTTTTTACTTTAAAAGCACAATATCGTTACTTTTTAAGGATTATTGTCATTTACCGCTTCATTTAATGACAAAGATAAACTCCAAAAGCTAAATCTTACACTTGTACACACACACTTTCAATATTTATCTGACATCAAATCTAAATGCAAATGTAAAATCACCTACAATTTTGAATTTCCAGGGTAGAAATGTAAGTTAGTTTGCTCTTGAGCTTCAAGAAAACAATATTTTGTCATAAAGTATGAAACACCACAAAAGATAAAATAAAAACACTAACATGAGGTCAACGTTTCTGTGAGTATTTGTCCAGTAAAACAAAAAAGGCTAAATGTCTATCATAGTCTCTAATTAAATAGACAAATCATGTACAACACAATGTTCACAATGTGAATTTAAAGCATGCTCTGATATCACTCTCATGTGTCTGAGTGGGTTCCATTTGACAAAACCAGCTTGATTTTTCATATTTTGTGATATTCTGAGGTTAATAATCACAGCTTGTTCCACTTCACTTTCGCCTCTTTGCAGAATTTAAAACGTTCATTGTTTACAAATGTTTAAAGGGCCTGTAGGTGGATACATTTGGGCGGCTCCAGAACCACACGATGTATTTCCTGTGGGTTGTGAGGGTTAGTTTGTTCCTCCACAGAAACCCAGAGGGCAGTGATGACACGCTGAAGCCTGCAGGGAACTGTCGGGGATCGCTGGCTGCTGATAGGCTACTCCTGCGAGACAAAAGCCCAGCGGCCCCCCCCCTCCTCTCCCAGGCTCCCTTTCACCTGGCCAGGTTACCATGCCAACCAGCATCGGACACTCATCTCCCCTCCCCTCCCCTCCCTCGCTCTCCTTCCTCCCTCGCTCCAGTCTTTACTCTTAGAAAAAAAAAAAAAAAAAAAGGGCCATTTCTAGTAGCCAGGAATAGAACATGGACCTGCCATTGATTTTCAGCGGAGTACGATGATTACACAATCACGCCCCGAATGTCGCAATGCAGGGCCAAATAAAAAGATACGGTACAGAAAGGTTTGTAACGTCTTTATCCTGGACAGGCACTGACGCGGAAAGCACAGTGAAAAGGTAATTACAGGGTGATATTAGAGAATGGCCACCTTGACGCCGGTCTATTCAAAAGGCAAGAGAGATGAGCACATTAGCTTCTCGCCATATTAGCAAAATGACTCTTTTCTATAGGTGAGACATTATTAAGCTTTTCTTCAAAATAGCCTGACCTAATTTATTTGATTTATAGCTGCAGGTCGGAGGATGCTGCATTTGTTGCACTGCATTTCCCCAGTTTAGTCACAATTTAAACTAGAAAAACAGAACCAAATTGTCTTATTGCATTATATGTTTTGCTCCTAGGTCTGTAGTCTTTTAGTCGGTTGATTGTGTTTTAGTCGACCAACATTTTTATTAGTCGACCAATTATATTATTTTGAAGTATTTAATCAGCGAAAAGACATGGAGTGGATTAGCTAAAGATCATGAAGTGAACCATAAGTTTAATCCAATTTAAATAAATACATAGCATTCGTAGTACTTTTCTGTGCAGTGCAGATGTGTTTTTTTGGTGCAGTTTGGGTCAGATACAGAGAGATACTTCATAGTTTTGCCTTGCCAAACCCCCATTTAGTCGATTAATCAGTTGATAAGGGAAATCTTTAATTGACCAAGAATTTCTTCTGTTGACTACAGCCCTAATTGGTCCTACATTTAAAACAGGAACAGCAATAAGCAAAAACGCATGAGAGTTAATGGTGAGTGATGACATTTTCTCCTGCAAAAGCTCAAAACATAACTAAAATGAGAAAGAGCTGCAACAGTCTGATAACAAATATAAAAGGTCCACAGCTCTGTTAAATATGTAGCGTTAGAATCAGAAAAAGGTTTATTCCCATTGTCAGTGAACAAAATCCACAAACTAGGAACTTGCTTTGGCGTAAGGCGCAACATAAAACAATGAATACAGTAGCGAAATATATAAAGAAGGCCTGCATAAAATTAAGAATTGGCTAATGAAATCAAATTTAAAAAGACTTAGACTATATACACAAAATGTACAGTTGGCAAGACAGTAGTGCAAATTTGGCAGTGAAAATAAATAGCTGCAGTTTGTTCTTGTAATTAAAAAGCAAATGTTGTCCAAACAAGATAAACAGCCGCTCACATTTATCACTGAGACAGACTTTGAGATCACACACAGCTGAACTCATTATCTTTCTCTCTTTAAATAACATGTTTCTGAGTCAAGTGTTGAGGAAATTAATTGTTATGTGGCAGTTGAAGTGTCCTAAATCTCCAGCTGCTGTTAACAAACAAGCTAGCTAAGCGCTGCACAGTCGGAGCAACAACAGAGAAACAACTTTCAGTTTACATTTTTCCGTATAAAGTTCATTTGAGCAAAAAAACAAAAGCTCCACAGAAAAAACAAGCTAAAAAAAGCAAAGAAACACATTTTATCAGTTTGTGCTGATGTAATTCTCAGTCAGAATGTTGAGTCTGAATGTTGAGGAGCATTTTTCTAATAAAATAATGTCTTTGCATCGGTAGTTCTTGATGTTTAAGAATACATGCATTTTGGAATTTCAACAATACACCTAAAATGGCACATAAAAATATATAATTGATGTCTTTTCTTTGTACATTATGATAGATTTATTGTTTTATTATTATTGTTATATTCAGCATTTTCATATTGTTATTTGCCTTTAAACATGCTCTTAAATTTGCCATCTCATGTTTTAAAACAAAAAAAAGTTTCTTATTCATCCAATGATTTTTTTTTATCAGCCGGTATGAAATTAATGAAATGACATTACTGAGTGCATCCAGCCAGCAGATGACGCCAGCGCAGTATACAATCTAGTGAAGTTAGCGCTGAAAAGACGTTATGATGTGGATTTTCTACAGCAGTAAACGTGTTAAGAGGCAGAAATGCTCGGAACGAGTTTATCGATGTTAAGGACTTAAAACAGCAGAATATTCTCTCAGAAGTGACGTAGATGAAAATACGTCCCGGATCGAGACAGTTCTGCAGGAAGTGTGTTTGATGGTTGGAGGGGGGTAGGATTTTTAAATGAACCTCAAAATGGCGTGAATGTTTTTCATGATGGAACATTGTTAGAACCTGGTTAAAAGCTAAAAAAAAGTCACTGTAGCAGAATACGTATCCTTTAAATGCCGCTTTTGTCCTTGTCAGGATTATTCTGTAAATCCACCCCTGATCGCATCCATATTATTCACTCATGTAAATATAAAAGCATTTGGCCTGGTTTTCCACATTATTTCGATTTGTGTCTGTGTTTAGAGCGTCGGGGCCAGAGGGCTGGACTGGGAAGGCGAGGGTCGGAGCGGGAGCTGAGCCGTAACACATCGGCCCCTGCCCCGGAGCCAAACTGTAAGTGGGAGCTGGGGAGTCGGCGAGGGGCAGGGCCGAGCGAGGTGGGGGGGCGGGGGTACTATGCCAAATGCACAGAGATGACTGGTTCACTGGCTGCCTGCAATGTACTGAAATAATTCTCTTAGCTGCACAATTGGCTCAGACATGGAGCATGATGGCAGAATGTTAGACTATAGGGCGCAGGAGTCATCGAGGGCCAGAGAAGCAGATGAGGATGAACACTTTGAGCCTCACAAAAGTATAATTATGTAAAATATGTAATATATCTGTAGATTAAAAAAAGAACATTTTTGCATGTAATAAAGTCCAATTTGTGTTGCTTTCTCTGCATCTATTTATGGAGTGTTTTATTCTATGAGAAGCAGGAAGTCCGTTGTCAGAATGCTAATGTTTGTTACCTATAATGTGACGACAAAACTCACTCTGGGCTCAGAGACTGGTAAAAAGTGCTTATAAACTCATTGCAGTGAATATTTAGGATGCTGGGACTGCATTAGGAAAGTGAGAGATACATTTGACCGATGTAAATACATTAACATTAGTTCAAAAATAAGATACAGCGCCTTTAAATACTGCTGTAATGCGCTCCCAAGTGGCCGCTAACTCGTGTTTTGACGAGTGTCCGCTCGTCAAAACACATTTAAGCAAAGAAGTTATTAATATCAAGCACTAAGCACCACACATTGTTACCAGTTACTATTACTATGTTTATTTTTCGCCTTAACTGGACTTTCACTGTTACATTTTGATTTATTTGCTGCTAGCTTAGCTAAAGTAATACATTTGGAACAGCAAAGTGAATGTAATGAATCTCACTGGCTTCAAAGTTTATAGTGTTAAAATGAACAAAAAATAAAAGTAAACTCTCTGGATTTTTGTCTTTCTGGTGCAGCAGCCATCTTGAATCGACAACCGTTGCCGTTTCACTTCTATTATTTCTATGGATCTTGGGTTTCAGACATAAAGATTCATTCCTAATTTAAAGGGAATTGGTCTCATGTTGTTGTACCAATAGCACAATTCAAATCTAAACTGTTTCATCTTGTGAATGGAGAAAATCCTCACAAAATCCTTCAAACCAGGACAGAATCATTTGCCTGAATCCTGTGAATTGTTGGAGCACTTGGTGACCACAGGACAGTTCAGTGTTGTCTTTAGTGAAGCCTCATTATGCTCGGGGCCCGTCTCTATGATGATGTCTAATAGCCCTGATTGGCCCTAATTGGCAGTGATAAACGCTGAGTGGCTGTTGACTGACTCTGATAGCATCCACTGTGCATCGCTAATGAATTGACCCAATTGTATCTGTTTTGAGACTCGATGATGCTTCGCCAAAAATCAAATCAATACTGTGCCTTTAGATAAAACATGTACAAGAAAGACCACAAACACTAAAGCAAGAGCAAAACGATTATACAGACAGTCAATGGGAAACCTTTGATAATGCTCCGTCAACCGGATGTTCAAAATGAAGTAAATCAGGGCTTTTCAGGGACAGATTTTTCGGATGGTTTTGTGCTCTGGGCCGGAAACGGGTTAGAAACTGGGTATAAATTAGGACTAAACCAGGTCTAAACCACATCTAAACCAAGGCTTAACTAGGACTACATTTCTCAGCTCTTCGCTGCTCCACATCCAGGGGCGTTTATAAGAAGCACACTCTAGGGGACCTAACAGGGGGACCTGATGGAAACCATATTTACAAAGAAATTCATTTTTTTACTTAAATCATTAAATTATTTCGATTTGCATCAATTAAAAATATAATCGTTTTTGTTGTTAAATCATTGCATAGCCACGGTCATGGTCGCGAAGGCCAGGGCCAGTCCAGACCAAAAAGTCCAGGGCCAATTTTTTTCTCCCAATCCAGGCCTGGCCGGATCATATCGCTTGGCGGGCCTGATTTGGCCCCCGGGCCTTAAATTGAATAGCCCTGAAATAGACAATAATATTCCTTAAAAAAATCAGATTTATATTCAATGGTTCTTAGTTTTTGGTGATATTAGAAGGTGGAAAGTGAATCAGAGGTCCAGATTTAGCAGATTTAGGGCACAATCTACACAATCTATTCTCTATAAGAGCCCTGCGACAAGTTGGACACTGTCCAGGGTGTACCCCGCCTAAGGCCCAAAGTCACTGGGATAGGCTCCAGTCACCCGCGACCCCCAGTGGGAACAAGCGGTAGAAAATGAATGAATGAATGTTATTTATGGCTTCATTAACGACAAAGACAAACTCCAAACTCCAAACTCAATTTCAGGCTTGTTGCCGTTCATTACCGCTGTATCTTCTCTGCTGTAATGGTGTCCTTAAAGGTCCCATATTCTGCTATTTTGCCCTTTACACAGTCTATTCTAAGGGCTTTGTTGATAAAATTTTGCGTTGTGCAATATCCATAACATAACAGTTTCCAAAAAACACCCATTTCTTGGACTGGCCCCCCTCCTTGCAAAAGCAAACGGCTCACTCTGAGATCTGACCCCCCCGAACAGAGAGCAGGCTGCCTCCCCCGCCCAACTCGCGCGCCTCCCCCGCCCAACCCGCGACGTAGCCTAGAGCGGAGATAGTGCGCATGCGCCGTGTGCTCCGGTAAACAGCGAGACACGAACACGGGAATAAACATTTTATCCGTCCTGACGGTGCGTCGTGCTGAGTCCTACGTCCTGGATCTGACCTGGAGTTTGACGTGCTCCAGTACCTCGACGACGGACGTTGCCGTTTGGTAAATAACAAGCTAACTCTTTGATCTGTCGTATCCATCGTGTAATTACTGTGTAGCATTAGCATTAGCTGTTTTTATTCTTGCGGCTGCGCACTTCCTGGAGGCGTGGCTTAAACACCGCGTCATCCTAGTGAAGCCGCGTCATCCATGGGATGAGCCCCCGTCTGCTGCTCAGCCGAGGGGGACGGAAAAGACAGTTCTCTAGTGAAAACATGCGGGAATTAATCACTACTCATCAATCATCAATTACTATATCGACTTATGTTTAAAAATTGAAAGCTAGATTCGGGGCTAGATTTTTAATGGTGTGCATCTTTTATTTGCACTAACAGGAAACATTTTGTTATTTTTTTGGTGATATCTTAAAATGTAGAGGGTGAATATATATATATATAGATATATATATATATATATATATATATATTTTTTTTTTTTTTTTAAATACAGCTCATACTTTTTATGAAATAGATAATTTGGATAGTTTGAAATGGAGGGTTTAATGGGATTTTAAAGCAGACTTTAAAGCAGAACTAAGTAACATTTTTACCTTATTAAACGTCAAGTCCGGTGGTAGTATGTATTTTTGGGGTGTTTGAAGTGCCCGTCGTCGCCCTCTGCTGTCTTTAGGCGGAAAACCAGCGGCAACATTTTCCGACACCGACCCAAAGACAACTGTCCAGAGAAACCATGGCTGTTTTTTATATTTTGCAACTTGAAAATGTTTTTCTATGTGATTGTACTTTCATATTTCAATAAAAAAGAAAGAAAAAGAAAGCTTTTGTGCACTTTTTACGTGCTGCTCTCATTTTCCATGAGAGCAGCAGGGGGAGCTCTGTCACTGAAGTTACTTTGTTCTGCCATAACGTTATTTGTATCGATGGCATTAAAGTCTAAATGACAGTTTGTCGTGATATTCTAATTATGACTTAGTTTGGTGGGAGGGCACCTGTGGTCAATATTTAGCACAGTCTTACATTTTGCAATTGCAATTTAAGAAGACATTTTGAATTTTTTTTTTTTTTTTTTTTACAAAAATTACAGGAAGTAGAGCTGAGTTCTAAAATTAAATCCCTCACCACTGAAATACAATTTAAACACAACTGACACATTTTTCTGACAATTTAAACATTCAACAAAATAAAGATGTTATCAGGTATTATTATTTGTCAAATCATAAGTATTGTATAATTTATGTGAGTTTTGGCCCTTGTTTTCAAAATGGTTGCTAGGTAACAGTTGTGGAATTACCTCTACCTGTGACATATTTGCTGCTCATGTCTAACCAGGAAGTAACAATATAAACTTTATAAAAACTGTCAAAAATGGGACAAATAGGCAAAATGTTTAGTAAAATCTTAAATATTATCCTGTTCACTACGTTTTGGCAAAATGTGTAGTCTACCCTGTCATAGACTTTAAGTGTCGTTTGTCGTTATATTTTCTCTAACAAAACATGGCCCATCAAATTTGTTATTGTGACAGGCTTAACTGATGATGTCTTTTTACATGATTTGAAAAAAACCTAAAAGACTATGATGCAAAAGGCAGCCCAAGATGAATCGGAACTTTATTGCTGAGCCATTACACACAGTCCGTCAGAACAATGAGCGCTCAGAGCCTCCTCACAATGGGCCGCGCTTCATTTCAGTTGGACAATAGCAGGACTCTATTTGAGCGAGTGCATTAGCCGCCGCCGGCCCATTATTCCTCTTCCTGTATATTATGTCCTTGCATTAAATTGCCTTTTTGTGCATATGCCCGTCTTGTTTGCGCACCTGTGACTGACAATCCTCGGCACTGCGCGTCTGGGCTCTCTGATTAGGCCCATTGATTTGTGTGTTTGCGGACACTGCCGACCGGCCAATGAGATCCGTCACGTGAGAACTCCGGCGTGCGTCAGCCTCTGTGCCGCCCTAATTGGCTCCTAAGCCTCTTAAGAAGCTGCCACCGCTCGAGTGGAGCCGGCCGGCCGCTATAAACAACATGAAACGACGCCGAGAGAACAGAACATCACAGCAAAGGGAAGCGTATTAGCGAGATGCACACGCCACGCGCTCGAAGAAGAAAGATGGGAAATGTTTGACAAAAATGTCCACCGCTGTGTCGAAAATACAGACTAAACCATCAGAGAGGCGCTGCAGTTGAGATTACTTTTGCATAATGTGGTTTGGCGTTGTGTTTGGTCATTTCTGCAGCAAAATGTGGTGCTATAGACAGTTTAAACAAAAACCAAAGCAAAAGTGAAGTAGAACATAATGTGATTTAACTGGAGAAACTGGGATTAACCTCAGAATATCACAAAATATGAAAAATCAAGGTGGTTTTGGCAAATAAAAGTCACTCAGACACATGTGAGTGACATCAGAGTCTGCTTTAAACACATTTTCTGTTGTACTTAGTTGAGATTATGAAAGACTCTTAGAATTTTTTTGAAGGCACAGTCTTGATTTTTAGGTTTCACTGGACGGATACTTGCAGAAATGTTGAGTCCACTAGAGTTTCTCATTTTATCTTTAGTTATATAACAGACTTAACCACTAATTATATAGCTTAAATACATTTAAGATAGAAAATTGAGTATTCTCCATCCTTTTGTAATAGAAAAGCAAACTAACTGACATTTCTCCCATTGAAATAATAAATTGTTGCTTCAAATCACTTCAAATCAGTACTATTTAAATTTGATGTTGGTTAATCATTGAAAGTGTGTTATTATCTTATTCATTTTGCCTTCATTCCATAAATCTGGACGATCTGATGAAGTAATTTATCAGATCAAATTATAGCTTGCACCGTCGTCCAGTGCTACCTCCACAAATAATATGTTTCTGCTGCTGATTCTGAATAGTATTATTATTAACTGGATGTCCGATTTTGGCCGTCTGAGACAAAACTTCAGACGATGATAGCGTGAACCATCGCACACTGTGACTGTGTTCTGTCGTTAAATAAAAAAAAAATTGGACAGTTGAAGAAAGGCTTTAGGTGCCATATTAAATTGTGATTATTTACAATGTATTTAAGCTGTGTTTAAAAAAAAAAAAAAAAAGAACACCGCAGTAAAGTTACCATTTACTCTCTAGTTTTAACCAAAAATGCTAAGCCCAACTTTAAAAGGAGACATATTCTCCAATATCAACCATTATGAGCTTTTGGCCGCATTATAACTGTGTTTCCTCCTCATTAACTTTCTCAGAGGTGTAATTAGAGCGATTCCTGTATCTCTGAGTTAATCCTATATTGTCCTGCAACTGAGGCTCGTGTTCTTAGAAAAGTCATGTTTTCACCTACCCCCTATCCCCGCCCACTTCCCTACACTAACTTACATTTAACTCTGGGTCATACACTTAAGGTTCAGGAATGTTGTGTAACCTTTTTCTACAATAAAACCAAAAAGATAAATGAAAATCTGTTGTTGCTACAGTGAAATGTCACTTTAAAGAGGCAGGGCTTATCAATCCTGCATTTTTAACAGAAAGTCAAAGACCCCATTTCTATTCCAGAGCCATTTAAGATCAGTTTTATGGTATAGACAGTTTGTAAACAAAAACATTCTAAAGTCAGAATGGAGGCAAAAGTGAAGTGGCACATAATGTTATTTCACAGGAGAAACTGGGATTAACCTCAGAATATCACAAAATATGAAACATTTTGATGATTTTGGAAAATGAAAAGCCTCAGACACATGTGAGTGACATCAGAGCTGCTTTAAATACATTTATCATTGTATTTTGTATTATGATCATTCATTCATTTTCTACCGCTTATTCCCGTTAGAGGTCGCGGGTGACTAGAGCTTATCCCAGTGACTTTGGGCCTTAGGCGGGGTACTCCCTGGACAGTGGCCAACTCTTCTCAGGGCTGACACAGAGACAGAGACATTGACAGACAACCATTCACTCTCACATTCATTCTCTACGGGCAATTTAGAGTTATTAGTTAACCTACACAGTCATGTGATTGGACGGTGGGAGGAAGCCAAAGAACCCAGAGAGAACCCACGGTAACACAGAGAGAACATGCAGACTCCACCCAGAGAATCAAATCAAACCCACAATCTCCTCGTCGAGAGGCAGAAGCTCTCGCAGCTCTGCCACTGTGCACCCCATATTATGATTATGATCATATGATCAGTAACTGACCTTTCCAGCCTGGAAATTCAAATGTGTTACTTTTTTCCAACACAAACACTTAAAGGACACAAACCAGTAGAATTTAGATCCAATGTGAGCGAATAATTGGAAAATGTACAGAAAACTTAATTTTGCTTCCATTTTGATGACATCACATTTTAAAGGGTCTATACACAATGGACCAAATGGGAAATACTGATCTACTTATGTTATAGTATGTTATTTAGGGGAAAAGCCTGGCATGTGTCCTTTAATAACAGAGAGTATGCACGTCTGTCTGCACTCTGAGTGATTATCTTGAGTTGGGCGCTGGGTCTAATATAAGCGCGTCGGGGGCAGACCGGAGCAGGGGCAGCAGATTTGCAGAGTCTGGCAGACAGTGAGATGCTCAGCGGGGGACACTCTGCTTTGGCTTGATAAGAGCCACAGGAGCGTAAGCCTCATCCAACAGCAGCTGATGAGAGCGAGAGAGAGCTCCAGCCGCCGCCGCCATCACGGAAACACGTCCTCACAAACGCTCGCTGCCTGGTGCGGCCCGACACGCAGCGGGCCGGAAAACCAGGGCACAAAAAGGTTAGATCGGACTCTTAAAGCCATGGTCCTTTTAGCAACTTTCCGCGACAAAAGGCGAGGGTAAATCATGCATCGGGTTCATGGTTTATTAAGCGCCACAGGAAAGCAAAAAAAGGAATGTCTAGGTTTGAATTCAGGATTTCTGGATTTGAGTATTTTGACTAGATTTTATTGCCACTGTCACTGCTTTCAAGGCATTTTTGAACGGGTATAAGATAATTTAGCTTAAAGTGAGAAAATAAAGGTGCCATTGGAGTAAACCTTTTCAACAAGGGAGTAAATAAAACGTTCTTAACCCATTGGCAAACAATTTGGCTTGAAGTAAGAAGCAATGTTAGAACAGTAAGTAACAGAAAGTAAAATAATCCAGGTCCAGCAAATAAATAGATTTTAGCTGGTCAAAGAATCTGAAGAAAAGTATCCTGAAATCAAGAATTTCTAACTCATCTAGAAATATTTTTTTTGCTCTACAACAGATGAATCGACCTGAATATGCAGAGAACATTCAATATGACTTATTCCGATCATACAATATGTAGAGCTGGGCAATATATCAACATTTAGATATTAGCATGAATGTAGTTTTGCAGATTAAACAATTATAGCTTGAGTTTATCATTTATAATAAAAAGGCTGCAAAAAGAGCTGATAAAAATAAAAATGGAAAAAGTTATGTTGTGAACTTTCAAACAAGGTTATAAGATGATATTTCTGTCTTTTCGTGACTGATTTTATTTCACATTTGTTTGTTCACGGATATGTTTTAACACATGTCTGTTGTTCTGACATGAAAATCATTATTGAGACCCTTCAGAAAAAACAACGAGATATTCATTTTTGTCAATATCGCCCGGCCCTAACAATATTCAAGCAATATTAAATGGAAATCCATAAAAACACACAAACTTCCAATTAAAGTGCAGAAATATGACTCTGAAACTGACCACTTTCATATTGTTCACATCGTTCTTGCAATCAGCAGCTTTAAAGATTGCTTCAGCATCTTATGAGCGTCACAGACAAAAGAGCGATCGACTGCTCGAAAAGAACAAGTCGAATACATTTTGTTGAACAGAGAAGAAGAGGGGAGTCATGGTTAAGCCCTTCCTCCTCCTCCCCGCTCATCTCAAAGCCATCTTTTCCACATGGCGGCCCCTGTCTGCATGCAGTATTCAAGGCCTAATGGAGGGGAGCTAAGTCCTTGGCTACATGGAGAATAAATGATGTACTTTCTTCAGCAGATGTGATGCTGCTGGCTGCGGCTTGTGCGCCTCTTTTAGTGGAGTTTATAGAGACACCGAGCACATAAAAAACTCCACAAAGCATTTTTTAGTGGTTTTAATGTTCTTGTGTGATGAGTTGTACAGATATTTCACATTTGTCCAAGAATTAAATGTCAACTAATACGTTTAAAGGTGTGTTTTAATACATTTCTTTTGGATTAACATAATATGGTCTGCCTGTTGTTATTGGGAAACTAAAAAGAGATTCATTAATCATTTCTGTCAATATTGTCCATCTCAAACAATGTTCAAGCAATATTAAATAGAAATCCATCCAAAACACTGCTTGTGTACTTCTTTTAGTGGAGTTTATAAAGATGCCGAGCACATAAAAGCTCCACAAAGCATTTTTGGGGGGTTTTAATGTTGTAAGGTGAACAAATTTAATTGGATTTCACGTCTGTCTGACAATTAAAACTCACCTAATAAGATTAAAGACGTGTTATAATACATTTCTGTTGGATTGACATTATATCGTCTGACTGTTGTTGGGAAACTCCAAAAAAGGGGGGAAAAATGTAGATATTAATTTTCAGTGTTCAGGCAATATTAAATGGAAATCTATCCAAAATACTGCTTGTCAGTGAGTTGATACTAAATATCAATATATCGATACTGACAGAGAGATCGAAAAGTATCAATAATTGTGCAAAAAGATGTTGTTTTTTAGTAAATTTTAAATCTGTAGTTTATATTTTGGGTTTTCTGCACATATTTACTTCTCTTAGTAGTTCAAACAGAGGTCGAAAGAAAATAAACGTAAAATTGTTCATAGTCGAATAGTATCGGATTGATTGATTGTATAGTATTACTTGGCACTGGATCGAATCAAACATCTGCGGTATCGCCCAATACTTCAGCTTGTGTGCTTCTTCTAATGGAGTCTATAAAAACACGGCGCTCATAAAAGCTCCACAAAGCATTTTTCTTCTTCAGTTTTAATGCTGCAGAGTTCAACAAATCCACACATTCTGTAAAATTTGCCAAAGCAGCAGCCAAACGCACGACCGCACCGTGTTCTTCACCCAAACCAGACTTACTTTTGACGTTGAGGTACATGGACTTGCTGACGTCTGCGCCCACGTCGTTGCTCACTCTGCACAGGTAGAAGCCGCTGTCCTCCTCCAGCACGTGTTTGATGAGCAGCGAGCCGTTGATCAGAACCTCGATACGGGATCCGGGGTTCAGCGGGATGGGCTTGAACTGAGGGACGCCCGCACCTGCCAAAGTCAAGAGCGCACGTTTAAATCTGACGGAAAAGGCAAAAGGCAGAAAGCATGAGGACTGGTCCGTGAAGATATTTAACGCAGCAAATCAGGATTAGATCAATGTTCATGTAGTTTTAATACTCCTGAAGTGTGCTGCTGTCCCACTTGAAACAGAGATCTCGATCTCAGTGGGTGTTTTCCTGGTTAAATAAGGGTTAAATAAAATAAATAAATAAAAAACAAAGAACAAACAAAGCTGTAGTATGTATCTTGATTTGACTTTCTTAAATAAGATTTTCCAATAGAACAAGTAAGTTTTGTTCTTATTTCAAGTTCAGTAGCATTTTATTCATAATTTCAAGTTAGAAAATGCTTGTCTTTGTCTTATTTTAGGTATATAAGATATTTTATGCTTGTTCCATTGGCAAACTTACTTGAAGACAGTCAAAATATACAGAAAACAAGATAAATACTACTTATTTCAAGCACTTATGAACTTGATTAAAGATGTTTTTATAGATTCCTGCATGTTTGAGTAAATCCTGCATTGTGTTTTTAATGAATTATTGTCCAGAACAATGTTAGATTTAAGAAATATTTATCACGAGGTTGTCAACGGTACTTTCACGTGTGCTCCAGTGGTTGCAGTCACTAAAACAGTTCTGAGTACAACTCCTTGAGTGGTGTTGTGGAAATTATGTCTTGTGCATAGTCTTAACAAGGGCACCTCCATTTCTACCATTGTTGACATTTCTGAGTGGTTAGCTCTATCTAAGACGGGCGTCATCCCACTGGTACAGAATTTGTCCTTCTCTAATATTATCAGATTCCATGGTGGACTCGTCTGCCAGAAGTGGTATGCTATGCACTTCTCATTTTATCTCGGCCAGCTTGTCTCCAAGCTGGCCTTCTTAGCTACTATTTAAACCTCTGTGTGTGGAAGCATAGTCAGGCTTGAACAGCCAATACTAGCACAATGTGTTGAGGTAAATAAACTTCTCCTGCCTCAGACATCCAGAGTCTCCTGCCTCTCCTTACAACTCTAGGACTCGTTGGGACAACACTTGTTTTCCCTAACAGTTTTGGCGTCACGAACAAGTGGTACCGGGCTAATGGAACGCACCATTTTGTTTGCAAACACTGGAAAGATTTATTATTCAGACCTTTTAGATCAATATTGCAGTTTACGATGACCAAAATGTAAAATGATGATCTACTTTCTACTGTTATGTTCAACACCTGAAAAAACATAATATGTCTCCTTTAACGGGAAAACTGCAAGACTCCTAAGAAATATTAAAAGCTGGAAGATATTAAGTGAATAAGTGCTTGATTTAAGCAGCACTTAAATTGAGTATAATCTAACCTTTAAGTAAGATTTGCTAATGGATCAAGTATGAAAATGTTTAGCTTTGTTTGAAATAGAAAAACACAAGCGCATGAAATGAGCAGGAAAAAGCAACTGTGCTTTAAATAAGAAAAAACATCAGCTTGTTCCTTAAGCAAATCTTATTTTAAGATAGGAAAACTATCTCCAAATTATGATAAATATGACTTATTTCAAGCCCCTCTTAGTACATTATTTAATATAGTTTCCATAATTGCATGTAGTAAGTTTTCAAATAATTGTGTTTCGGGGAGAACAAACCACATTTGTTTGCTCTCTCCTGACGTTACTGAAAAAGACTGTTATTTGTGCTAACTGATCCACAGACTTGTTACATAATCTTGCCCTTTGCTGCCACTTCCACCGAGATATAACTTGTGTTTTCATAAGCTCCTGTTTGGACTTGAGGTGGGTGTTTTATGCATTCTGCCGTAAGGCTGTGGACATTGGGTTTGTTTTGTTAGGATTCAAAAACACATCATCTTCTGCAAAGGATGTGCTTTGCCTGAGGACAAAGGAGGTTCTTCTAATTCAGCACGTTTGTCAAACCAGAAAACACAAAAGTCAGTGAAAATCAGATCAGTCGACAACACAGATAAAAGGTAGGATTAATGAGGAGTTGTAAGAAAACAGTCTTCACACAAAGCCGTAGTCAACTGAAATGACAGAAATATTTAAAATAATTGTATAAAATGTCAAATTAGCACGCACATAGTTCTCCATCTGACAGAAATGTACAGTTTTTTTTAGTTCAAATAAAAAGGCCAAATTCAGTCATTATTTTCTTTATAAAGTAAGAGAAAATAGGATGAACTTTTTTGTTAATGGGAAATGTGTTGTGGCCTACAGCTGCATTTTAAACATACTCAATTCACTCGTCACAAGAAACAATTATAAATTAGATTAATAGAAAGAAATGCTGTAGTAAACAATCTTCTGTTTAGTCTGTTTCAGCTCATTAAAACTTCATAGTAAAGAGTTCTTTGAAATTGAGAAAAGAATCAAATAGGCGCAGACGTACAAGAAAGCAATCAAATTATTGACCTAAACCAGAGGCACATTTTCAGGTTTTTGATGTTTTGTTTATTATCTGTGTATTATTTGTGTCTGTTTTAAGTGTCTTTATGTGTCGAGACATGCTGCAAAACTCATTTCCCCAGAGGGACAATGCAGAGAACTTGAAGTAGTACAAATTTTGCAGCAGTTTAAAATTAAGACATATTTTTTGTTTTTTATTTGAACCCATTGTTCTCTGAATGTTGTAGTGTAATACTACCTGTGCACATAAGTTTATTTTGTACCCACCTTTTGAATACTCCCATTGGATGGTAGGAACTGGATATCCCTCTGCAGAACAATTCAATATAACGGACTTCCCGTAGATGCCATCTTGGTCTTTCGGTTGCACAACAAATTTAGGTGGAACTGGAAAAAGGAAACGTAATTAAATTAAGTAATATCTATATACTGAGACTTAAATGCGTATGACAGGTTTTAATGATTGTCTAATTTTTATTTCATGTGGTGTATCAATACCTATTGTACATTTAAAAAAAATTAAATAAAAATAAAAAAAAACTGTTGAAAATTACACTGGGCAGACTCATTCATCCTAAGGTTTTGCATAATTTACCCAAAAGAAACAACTTTTTTTTTGTATCCTTAAAATATTAACTCAGCAAAATAAAGGCGTTCATGTCTATTATGATTTTTCAGATTTAAAAAAATCTATGAGCTGAGTTTTAGCCCAGTTTGCAAAGTAATTTCCTAGTAATAAGGAAGTTTAATCCCACCGCTAAATACATAAAAAAGAGAGCCAGTATTTCTGAGGAGAGTTGTCTTCAGGTCGGCGTCAGGAAAGTTGAAAGCCTGGTTTTCGGCTCAGAGACAACAGGGGGTGATGGCGGAGGCTTCAGACACCCCAAAAATACATTTACAACCACTACACGTACTTACAAAGACGTTTAATAAGGGAAAAACGTTACTTAGTTCTACTTTAATGAGTCAAAATGTCTGAAATTCAGATTAATATCCTGAAATCAAGACAAGACAACTCATCTAGAAATTCATTTTTGCAGGAATAATCACTAGACCAATCGATTACCAAAATAACCGTTAGTTGCAGCCCTACCCGAAAAAAAAAAAAAATCTTTATGACATGAATCACCTACACATAGCCTATTGTGAGGACGACAAAAATGCTAAAATAATAACTGAGCTGGTCTTTTTCTGCGGTTCACACCTCGGACGATGAGCTGGCTCTGGTGCTCCACGGCGGCGGCCTGGTTGCGTGCGATGCATGTGTAGTTGCCGTTGTGCATGAGGGTCAGATTGGATATGCGCAGAGAGCTGGTGAAGTCTATGTTGTCGATGGTGACTCCGAGGCTGGCAGGGATCGGGCGGCCATCTTTCTGCCAGGTGATGAAGACGGGCTGGTCTCCGGACATGACCACGCAGGGGATGAAGACGCGCTGGCCGATGGAGAACCGCGGGAACTCAAACGGATGAATGGTAGGGGGCACTGGAGAGAGAATGCATTAAAATCAGAATACAAACAGATAAAGACATAATATAGTTTAAAAGAGAAGAGTGCAGATAAAATCCTTACAGTTATATTCACAGCTAAACAGAACAGCCTCACATCTTCAGAAAGACTGTTCCAGATTTTAGCTCGATAAAACTGAAACACTGATTCCTCATGTTTAGTCCTGACTCTGGGCACCAGCAGGAGGCCGGCCCATGTTTAGTCCTGACTCTGGCTCCAGCAGAAGCCAGTGCAGAGACCTGAGCACAGGACTCATGTGACGGTACTTCCTGGTTCTAGTCAGGACCCGCAGAAGGGACAATGGAATGGGGCATGGATAAGTCTCTCCAAGTCTGGTTAAGAAACTATGGGCTGTGTTTTGCCCCTGGCGGTAGCGCGGCAGTGGTGTTAATGATGTCACGTCGTGGGGCGAGGAGCTCTAAACGAGGCGTGATCGTGCAAAAATATGAGGTGGAGTCAAGCAAATGTAGGGCGTGGTGTGATGCATTCTGTGAATGGCCAGAATCGTAATTAATAAACTTCAAAAGTAATACAATGAAAAACATAACAGGGGAAACATTTCCTGGAGTCGATTACTGTCCTCATATGGACAAGATAATCCTAATAAAACAACCTTACTGGGCACAGAATAATGAATATGGTCCAATTAAGAGTTAAGTTTTCATTGCGCTTTTGCACAAAACTGTATTGACCTGCTTCAAATGACGAAAAACATCGCGTTGAGCCTGTCTGCATTAAATTATGAACTGATCGGCGTCAGACTAAAACACCTCAGTCCCGAGTCCCACTCGTGTCCAGCGGAAACAGTGAAAACACACAGCAGTTTTAACTAACTTTATGAATGAATGCTGTGAGAGGTGCGCGTGACCCCCTGGTGGCTGTACAGCGTATACAGCACATATTTGGTGTTGGACATTTCTCCTTCAGAACGGTTTCAAAATAAACAAAAAAAACGTTGGGACCCGTGGGGATCTGGGAGGTCAGTGGTCAGAGAAGCTCCAGAGCGGTGGTCACTGCAGTGGTCTCTCTGGCTTCAGGACACACCGCTGTTTTGATCACAACTGCTGCTAAACAGAGTATGGCTACATCGTGGGGCTTTGGAGCTGTTTTATTGTCCCGTATATGAGTCCCTCTTGTTCTTTGACTCCGCTGTGTGTTGTGTTGGCTTCTTTCTTTGCCTGGATGTGCCATGGATGCAAACATCCCCTGCATTGACGGCTTTTTAAATGCCACAGTTCTCAGTCACTGGTTCAAACACGTTCACCATATATGGACTGTCACCTCCCACTCCAACCTCCAGAGGACAAGTACAGCCTCCTTGAGCTAGTGTTACCACCGTGAAAATAGCAAAAGCCTGACGTGGAACTGCCCCCTGGTCATAGCACTGACACTAGGGGCAAAAAACAGCCCTATAACTTTTTTGGCCATTTTTTTGAGATGGTAAAAAGCTGAAGATGTTACTGTTTTGATGTGGCAACAACAAGAGCAAGAACAAGAGACTGATGGTGACTGTCGACAGTTTCTCTTCTCTAAATCTAAAGTTGTTCTGGACAATTAAGCACCAAAAACATAGCACCAACAACAGTTTGACAAGAAAACGTTTGCTTTGTTTCACCAAAAACCACAAATCTTACAGTAATAAGTGAACTTCAGAAACTAGAGGTTGACGTTAGATATTGGCAGTTATTACTCGTTGGCAGATGTGAAGAACATTTAAAAAACAACTATGTTCACAGCATGGTCTTTATGTCACTCCTTAAAGAGTCTATAAACTGTAAATTAAGCTAAACTACATCTAGTGTACCTCGCATACCAGCGCTGGTACACATCACTGTTTAAGACTCAATGCTTTGTCAGCACATTCTAACTTCACTTGGGCATATTTCAAAATCAAACCATTAGGCTGTGATTCTGCATAGATAACAATTTATCATCATGCCACACTCACTGAGACTCAATTTGCCCTCAAAATAACACATACAACACGCCTGTCACTCTCTGGGGACTCTTTAGCCACTGTGAGAACCAGATGCTTCGGAAAATTAATGATTTAAAATAACATTGGAATAAGCGGCACTTCAGCGCTTATTTAATTCACAACAAAATAGGCATAATAGGCTCCTGGGGATTCCCTCTCGGCAGCGCTGGAATGCTAAGCAGCCGGCAGGCAAATTAGCCGAGGTGGAATGGCGCTGGAGCTTTGTCTACGCCGCGTGATTTCCCTCTCGCACACTCGTTAGCACTCCAAGACCTGTGAACGAGAGGAGGGGGTCTGCCCATCCAACACTTCAAATTATGCAACGTCATTGAGAGAGCCATCTGAGGTTATCGTCGTCTGGCTGCGCTCTCGGTGCCGCCGCGTGTTCAGATGAGCCTCAGATAAACTGTCCGTGTGATGGAGACGCTGCGGTGCTATCAGCGATGTGGAGGTGCAACAGAAACACGCAGTTCTTTAAGCCGTTAAAACTGTTCAGAGTAAATATATCATGTGGCTTGAGTCAAGGTGAGACTCTGCAGGTAAACACTGCAAAAGTGGATTTCTAGATGAGCTCAAATGTCCTGATTTTAGGATATTCATCTGAAGTTCAGACGTTTTGAGTCGTTAAGATTAGTGGAGACTATTTATTTGATGGAACTAGATCAGTGTTTCTCAAACTGTAGTACGTGCCTCTTCAGTTGTAATGTTTACATCATTTAGAGCAGTGTTTCCCAACCAGGGGTACGGGGACCCCAAGGGGTACGCGAGCCATTACCAGGGGGTCCTTGGAATGGTTTCAGGTTTTAAAAGAAGATGAAATGTACTTTTATCTGAATTTAAAAGTGTTATTGGATTTAGTTGTAAACTTATAAATCCAATAAAAATATATAGATAATAGTAATAATTGACAATATGCGACTACTAAACCCATTTATTTGCCTGAAACTCAAGTTAAGGGGTACTCTGAGTGTGAGACAAAGCTTAGGGGGTACTCGAGACAAAAAAGTTTGGGAAACACTGATTTAGAGTACATTTGATTCACATTTTTTGCTCTTCCTTTAGTACATTTCTTGTTAAAACTATGTAACTTCTGTGACAATTGTGTTTTCCAACTTAAGACCTGGTTTATCCCTAATTTAGACCTTAAATTGTCCTGTTATAGACCAAGTTTAGAGTTGATGGTACTCAGGAAGCCAAATCTTCCTGAGGGGGAGGGGGTTTTAAACCGTTCGATACATTATTTCTTGCTTCAATCCAAATTATCTGTCAATGGGTTAAGATAATTTTACTTGCCCAAAACTACCGTATGATCAGTCAGAAATACATGAAACCAGTTAAATATTCTGCATCACATCAGCAATTAAATCTCGTCACTTTTTCGTAAGCTTCGACTGATTTACATTCTAGTTAATTTGGATTGAAGTAAGAAAGTAATGGTTTGAAACAAGTAAAATAATCTAATTTCATCAAATAAAAAAGTCTTAACTAATCGTAACATATCAAAACGTCTGAAATTAAGATTAATATCCTGAAAACAAGACATTTTCCGCATCTAGACATTTATTTTCTTGCTGTGTACTGGGACAACACAGATTTTACGCTAAAAAATCAAGTACATGAACTAGTTTTACACAATTCAAACAGTAAAAATCAGGTCCAGCACCTTTAAACAAACTGAAGTTATAGAATGTTCATCAAATCAATTTAAGGCGAAAGACTACAGGCAAAATTCTATTTTTTTGTTTTTTGGTCAGTTTGCTCTCTTAACATATTGGCTTTCATGTGGAAACAACAAACTTGTCCAATCTGCTCTTAAGGATGTTTTATTCTTCCATTTAATCCATTTCATCCATAGATGTCTCTGGGACATTGGAACTTCAAAGGCCGTTTTCTTAAAATGCATTTTTCTCCCGTCAGGACATTAGGATCACTACTTACACCAAACTTTATAATCATGGACTGAACAAGATTTTGACGAAACATACAGGAGGAATTTTTAACATTTAATTCTAAAATTGATTTATTAAAGTTTTAAGTTTAAAAAATGAGTCGAAGTTAGATTTTTTTTAGACAATTTTCAGTATAATCTTGTTTACTTAAAAAATAAATAAGAAATCCAAAATCCCCTCTGTAACTTTTTTTGTAACTAATATGTGTACAAAATGAGCCAAGAAATTTAAACTTGGTTCAGTCCATTTTTCAGGTTTATATGTCCCAAATATGTGCAATTTTTACACATAAAATGCCTTATTTCATCTGCAGCCTGTCCGTCCGTGGGAGTAGGATCTCCCCTTCACTGTGGTTCTCCCCGAGGTTTCTACTTTTTCCCATGGGGTTTTTTGTAGTTTTTCCTCGCCGCGAAGGAGGGTCAAAGGACAGGGGCATTCTGGGACAGTTATATGAACTGCTTTCTACCTGTGGCCCATCGAGGCAACTGTTGTTGTGATTTTGGGCATTATCAAAATAAATTGATTTGATTTGATTTGATTTCTACATGAAAACATGACATGATGAAAAACTTGTAATACATTTTTTTCTTACATTTATGTGAGTAAACCACAGGAGAAGTTTCAAATTAATATCTTTAAATGTAAGATTTTTTCCTATTCACCTGCAGCGTCTCGCCTCAAGAGCATGTTTCAGTGAGATTGCGTTGAGCCGTGCATGACTTTTACCTTTCACAGTCACATAGACGCTCTGGTGCGTGGACAGCTGAGGCTGGACCAGCACGTTACACGTATATTCTCCTTCATCCACGTCCTTCTGCACATCAAACAGCTTCAGCGTGCCGTTGTTCTCAAAGGCCCGTTGGCGGTGGTTGTACGGCAGCAAATTGGAGTCCTTGTACCACTTTATAGAATAGTACGGGTATCCAATGACCCGGCAGTGGATGTACATGTCCCGACCAGCAATGGCAGTGAGATTTTTCATTGGTCTGATGCTGGCAGGCCCTTGAGGAACACATTGAAAGAACAACACAACTCTCTTACATTGAATTTGAGGCTCGGGTTACAAACCATTCTGTACAGTGTGCTTACATGTCTTGATTCATTTTGGTAATTATCAGTAAGTGTCCAATATGTTCAGAGTAATCGCAGGTGGTTTAGAGTCACATGCAGGAGACATATTATGCAAAATCAACTTTGTTACAACGGCGTTTCTTATGTTTAGGAAAAATATGTAATCGCAATTTTTTATGATTAAGATAAGATTTGTGATATAGGTTTTAATAATAGGATTCTGTTAAAAGTTCACATTTGAAAAGTGTGCAGGAGAAAAGACAAAAAAGACTGAAATATGAACAGAATCACTTGTTTCAGAACAGTTTTTGTTGCTATTTGTCATGTTTTTGTCACTCTTAGTATAGTTTTTGTCACTAATAGTCATGTTTTTTTCACTTTTAGTCACGTTTACATTGCTTTAAGTTGAGTTTTTGTTGTTTTTGGCTGTGTTTTCATGGCGTTTTCCCAGCTTGTTTCAGGACATTTTTTTACGAATATAAACTACAAGTTCAGCAGTTTTTATACAGAATAAAAGAGGGCATTCTGTTTGTGGAGGAAATTATGGAACTTCAAAACTTGCAGCCTTTGCGATTTGTTGCGAAATTTCGATTAATTGTCCAGCCCTATTCCTCTTATTATTATTTATCTATTGACCTTTGTTTAACCAGGAAAGTCCCACTGAAATTCAGAATCTCTTTTTCAGGGGAGTCCGTGCTCCAGAGGGGAGGAGCCTATTGTACATGTTTATAGTGGTGGGGAAACCGGAGCACCCGGAGGAAACCTACACAGACACAGGGAGAACATGCAAACTTCACACACACTTCCGCCCAGAAGTCAAACCCAGGACCTTCTAGCTGTGTGCAAGAGCGATAACCGCTGCGCTACCGTGTTGCGCAGAGGGGGGCAAACTAAGGCCCGGGGGCCACATGCGGCCCTTTTGGCATTTTGATCCGGCCCGCAAAGCATTCAATAAAAAATTGTATGAGTTAGGTGTGGCGCATTTGTCATTTTATAGTTTCCTGAGCAGCCGCTTGTTCATTAAAAATCAGTTTTGAGAACAGCCACCACTAGAATAACACCAAACTTTGATGCATTGGGTAAAAGGAGTGATCAACTGCACTGTTCCCACTAAATAAAGCTAATGATTTTTGCTATTCTGTTGTAATTTTTTGTATATTTTAGGCATTAAGTCTATGCGTAGTAGTATGTGTGTAAAATGGTCCGGCCCCCAGGTAAGTGTAAAAATCCAATATGGCCCTTGCGTCAAAATAATTGCCCACCCCTGGTGTTGCGTATTATTGTGATCAAAGCCATATTTTGATCGACATCCTGTATTATGTTTTGATTTTTTGAAAAATTAAGACACATGCAGAGTTCTAAAATGTCCTGTAGCCACTTACATAGTAGGTGTAAATGACACACTGCTGCTGTTACGGTGAAAATGTCACTATGAAGAGGCGGGGCATATCAGTTCTGCAGTTTTGAACAGGAAAGCAATTTTCTTAACTAAACCATTTTAGATCAATATTGCTGTTTACAAAGAACAAAATTTAAAGAAAAGTATGATTTTCGTATGTTATAGTTCAATACAACGTACATGAAAAAAGCCCAATATGTCTCCTTTAAATGGAACAGTAGTAGAGCTGCACAGTTAGTCACAACTGAGTCAAAATCGCCATTTGAATGGACACAATTAGCAACAAAAACGGCAATTTGCAAAAGAACCACAGTTTCATAAAAAAACCCAAAATATCTTGTTTTTTCTGCATAAAATCTGCAAACCCTGAATTTTAGATTTGTGATACTTCTATAAGTTTGTCAGTTCATAAACCTATTTCAGTCTTTTGCCAATTCTCCTGGACGCGTTTAAAATGTGAACTTTGAACACAGGAACCGAATCGCAAATCTAATCTCAATCGCAGAAATTGTAAGAAAAATCACAATAAGACAGCCCTGGAACAAGCGCCCATTTGCTCATACGGCTTCCATCTTCACTTGACACAGCATTTCAGTCGAGGATACCGCATTTGAAGAAGCGAATATTACTTTATGCGCTCGCCTCTCCGCTATGACGACGAGCATTAAGAGTGAAACATTCTCCTTCTCCACTCACGAACCTATTACCAAAGCCATTACTCTTGCGCGCACTTGTGAAATACCAACAGGAGAACCAATCGGTGTCCGCGGGCAAAGTGACGATTAGGTTGCGTTTTAACATCTGGTCTGGTGGAAAGCCGTTGGACCGCGCTCTGTAGTGTACTTTGAGCGCGTTTGCCGGGTTGCTACGCTCTTTAGCGCGATTAGGGAGCCAATGATGTGAGAAACAGTCATTACACTTTCTCGGCAATGGCACCTGTGGAGATTTATCTTCGTTGCTTGGCTGCATTCGACATCCATGGACCCGTGCTTAAGGGCTGCTACAGGATCAGCCTATTTAGCCTTAGAACATGCAAGAGTGAACACAAATTAGAATAATCACTGCGCAGGATCCAGACTGTACCTGTAGAGCGAGGTGATTTCCCCACGCTGTGAAAATTGTTCTTGTTTCCATTCTTTACTTTAGGTATTTATATATTTATTTATTATTTAAGGACCAACTTGAAAGAAATGCAGACGGTAGAGCTGAACGATTTGAGAAAATATCTTACTGATAAGCATTGCGATTAGGGCTGGGCGATATGGCTAAATAATATTAGCATTATTTTGTTGGGGCCAGATCATGAGTTCGATTTTTATCACGATTCATGTTCACTTTATATTTTTCTATTGCCTATAATAGAGATGCACACTTTAGGGAAAATATGGAATTGTGATTTTTCAAACACAATTTTGTCGCTTTTATAGTCTTGTTTTTGTCATGTTTAGTTATGTTGTCATATTGATTATTGTTTTTAGTCATGTTTTTCTCACTTTTAGTCATGTTTCTGTCGCTTTTAGTCACATTTTAGTCACTTTTAGTCATGTTTTTGTCGCTTTTAGTCACATTTTAGTCACTTTTAGTCATGTTTTTGTCACTAGTCGCATTTTGGTGCATTGTGTCAATTTTTTGTCGCTTCTGAATGCATTTTTTTTCGCTTTTGGTCGCGCTATTGTCGCTTGTTTCAGAACATGTTTGTACAAATTCAAACTACAGTGTTAGCAGTTTTTATTCAAATAAAAGCAAGACATTTTGTTTTTTGAGGCAGAAATTATTGCACTTTTTTATTGCATGAAAACTAGCCTTTGCGATTTGCTAATTGCATCCATTAAAATTGCGATTTTGTGTCGATTTGGTTTAATTGTGCAGCCCTGGTCTATAAGAGGTAAATAAAGTCATCTGCCCAGAGGCTTCAGAGGCTAAACAACAGGAGAAAAAGTGTGTTTGAACAGACAGCTGCATTAAAGAGACAAACAGTGAATCACGACACAACAATTTCACAAAAATACCAGACTGTCACAGGGACAAGCTCACGATTTGAGTTTTATAACAATATCGCCCAGACCTATTGTCAATGCATAACTTGTATTGGAAGCCTTCGGCCGAGTAGTAGTTTGTAAGAAAGACGTTTTACGATTGACACTAAGCTAATCGACTTTGGACCAAACTGAACCAAGACATGCCTTCGTGTTTATGTGATGGTGTGGCGGAAAAGTTGATCTGACAAGCACCTCTTACGTTTATTCGCGCCTGGTAGGAAACGGTGCCGGCAGAGTTGTTGCAGATGCAGCGGTACACCCCTCCGTCCGGGACCTGCGTCTGGCTGATGTTGAGGTGGCTGACGGCGTGGCCCTCCGTGTTGGTGTAGTGGGAGATGCGGTGCCGGCTGTCGCGGACCACCGGCTCTTCGTCCAGCGTCCACGTCACCCTGGGCTCCGGCGTCCCCTTCACGGTGCACGACAGGGACACGAACTCATTGATGTTGTAGACCTTCTCGCTGAATGAGGCCAGGATCTTCGGGGTTCCATCTGAGACCGAGACAAACGGTGTTTATCAATATTTGAACCACAACCGAATGCAATATATTACAATCATAGAAAAAGCTTTGATGATTTGTGGCAGAAAAAAAAATCGAGATACATTTCCACAACTTTAATCAGTAAAAATGTATTTGCTTGATGGTGCTATTGGCTATGGTGATATTTCACATGTTTAAAGGTGTTTCTGACTTGCTTTACTAAATGTCTTCTCCTTTCAAGCAAAATTTATCGTCTTATTTCAAGGTAAATATCCCATAATCAGTCAGAAATGTCTTAATACATCTAACCTGGTCAAAACTACTCAAATTAAGATTGATAATCTGAATTCAGGGAATGTTAAGTAAGGTTAGATGCAGTGTGGTCTTTAGGTAACTTAATTTAGACTGGATAAAATGACCATCTTAAATAAGTTCATACGTGCTTGAAATCAGTTGTATCTATCTTGTTTTCAGTATTTAGTTTCAGTCTTAAAATAAGATTGCCAATGGAATAAGAAAAAATATCATGTTTTATTTAAAATAAAATAAGTAATAATAAGTATTTTCTAAATTGAAATTAGAAATAAAAGGCTCCTTAACTTGAAATGAGAACAAAACTTACTTTTAAGAAAGTCAGAATATACTCAAATCAAGATAAATACTTACTTAACTTACTTAATAAATTAAAAATAGAGAAAAGTGAGTTCATCATTTTTTCCAATGTATTTCTGTATTCTTTAACCATTGTGTGTTTAACCATTATATAATACAGTAAACATTAGTTTACCTACTCAATTAAACTTTGTCTCAACAGTTCATGATTATAACAAAAACAAAATTTTACCAAAAAAATCATATTTTGATCATCGTAATTCATTTATATTCATATATATCTGAAACACATGGATAGTGAGCCAGTAAATACATTCTGCTGACCTTCCAGGATGACTTGGACAAAATCTTGGGCAGACATTTTCCCGTGCCTTGCAAAGCACTGGTAGGCTCCTCCGTCGCTCTTGGCCATTCCCGCCATCACCAGGTTCTCCCTGTACTGGCCCGTCATGTGCACGCTGTTGCTGGGATAGATGAGCTCTCCGTTTCGGTACCACGACAGCTGGTACTCCTCGGAGCCGGTCACTCTGCAGGACAGGGACACCTGGCTGCCCACACTGCCTCGTACCTTCTGTGGACTCACCTGCACATTCAGCGGCTCTGGAACAACACACAGTTCAGATGAAGCTCTTATTATGTCCTCGTTATTATGGGCAAATCTCACTCAAAAATATAAACATGGCATTATTTCTTTTGAAAAACATAAGCTTAAAAAAGTTTATAGCAGTAACTCAACTAAAGAAAAGTTGGGACAAGGTGAGCTGGTAAATTATAGATTCTCACTTCACCCTGTTGGAATTGTACCTGTAACTAAAGGTCAAAGGTGGGATGATAAGGATTCATCCGGGATGTACATATTTTCCATGGAACAGTAACTGTGGTGCAGGCCTCTAAGGCCCTTAGTCCTCCTTTACTTCTTTAGACCTGGTTTGGTCCTGATTTAGACCTGGGGATGTTCTGACTTAGTCCTGGTTCAGACCTGGTTGGTATCTCATCCTAGAATTCTTTACTAGATTGTCAGTCTTGTAAAGCAATTTGGAAAAAAACATTTTGTGTTTATTTTTCCACAAAGGTCTAACATAGCAGTATAGATTTGATAATTGTTGAAACACATCCTGTGTTGTGGATATTTTATGTGACCCCAAATGTTGTCAAAGTGGTGGAGTAGTTGTCACCTCCAGCCTAGAGGTCTTGACCCTCAGAAAAATCTGCCCTGCTGCAGTGTATATTCAAAGTTATGTTATTGTGTGTTATTCCAGAGTTCCCACATTGTTCTGTAAAGTTGCACTAACCTTTGACGAGCAGCCGCCCCACCACCTCAGCGTTCCCGTATCCATTCCACACTTCACACACGTAGGTCCCGGTGTCGGTGGGCTGGGCTCGCTCTATGAGCAGCCCGGTCACACTCTGTCTGAAGCGCGTGTCGGGCTCCAGCGGCCTGTTGTCCTTGAGCCAGCGGTACTTGGGCGCAGGGTGTCCCGAAGCTTTGCAGGGCAGCTCCACTCGGTGGGACGCCATGACCTCACGGCGCTCGAAGCTGTCCAGGATGTGCGGCGCTGAGTTGGTGGGGTCTGCTGAGGACATACACATTTTTAATAAATTATAGCAACACCGTATTTAAAAAGAGCTACACAATAAACACGCAATGTGCTGTAACAACACAATGTTTGCAAACTTGATTCAAGTGCTAATGAAGTTAGTGCTGTCCTAGAGCTATGAAGAGAAGCAGGAGGCTCTGAACGTCTAAGAAAAGTTTATTTACCCTATAGGACTAAATATTGTGGTATTATTGTCTAACTTCCCTATGGTAGAAAAGATTTCAAAGGTCAAAAGTCATCTGAACATTTCAACTGTCATTTTCAATCTTAAGGTCCTGGTCTGGGAGATGAGCTCGATTAAGTCCAGCCCCGAGAGAGGAGTCACCTCTCTGGAATCTGTTTCACTAGTTTTTACAGACTTTATTCCAGAAACACATTTAATAAGCCAAAAAACTTGTGTAGTGTTGTGTAGCGTTACCTGTGCTGTGGCTTGAGAGTGTTTTTTTGTTTGATTTTAATCGTATAAAAAGTTAATTTTGAATTGTAGAAAAAAACATTGGATTGGAGAACGTTCTGCTGTGAGTTAATAATATCAAAATGGACACAGACACATTTTGAATTGATTGATTTTGAACGTACAGACTGAAAACAGCCCCAGTCACAGACACTGCACAGGACTAAAACTACATGAGGACCTCTGAGTTTGCTGCATTACAGTAGATAAGAGACATTTTAACAAACATGAACGATTCACACTGGACTAGAAACTCAGACAACTTTCGTAATTATTACAGTTTACCCAAGGTAGTAAAGTAAACCTAATCCTGTCCGATTAGGGCAAAGGTTTATCAATTATCATCCGTAACAGCAGCTGGAAGGACAAAAAGGAATTTTAAAAAAGCAAAGAAACACATTTTATCAATTTGTGCTGCCTATAATTCTGTCACTTAGTCAGAATATTGGGGAGAATTTTTTGAATAAAAGAATGTCAGTGGAATACTAGACTACAGGGATGTGACGAATGATTATGTTACTTATCAGTTAGTCTAGTGATCATTCTTTTCATTAATTGATTAGTTGTTTAGAACTCGAAATCCCTGTGAAATATCAGATTTTTACTAAATGTGACCAGATAAAGCCAAGGTGACGTTGTATATGGACACCCTGGTGTAGTATAGTAACAGTGCTAGACAGTTTAACACTTCCGCTATCTTGAGGTCCATTTGATCCCATCTAGATTTGTTGTTTTATTTTTTATTCATCGCTATTAAACTTTCATGGGTGTCCAGAACATACCTGACATACGAAAACATGAAAACCTGGCATACAATTTATGCAACATTTTAAAATTAGTAGTATTTTTTTCCTGATATGAAAACGGATATTGCTCTTTGACCAAATGTGCATCGCTCAAAAGAAGAGAGTGCATGGAATAATTATGTCATTGGTCATCGCTTAGAAATACCTTAGAAATACCACTAGATATCTGACCTATTATTGGACTAATATTTGCGTTTGAACACAAAGGGGTGAAGTTCTTCTTGGAAAGCCCATCCCCCTCAGTGTTGGCACAGTCGTAATGACCTTTATCACATGTCATTCCGCTTTTCGTTCGTGGCTCTGTCCTGTCACATTCCATTTGATTCAGACTGTCTGTTTTTGCAAGCAGCACTTTATTTCCATATGCTCCTCTGTCCACACTCATAATAACAACGTGTAGCGAGGATCAAAGCTCAAAACGGTGGCTTTAAGGAACAGCCGACGACGAAAACGCAAAGAGAACAGCGTTACCTGAGACGATGAGGCGGGCGCTATTGCTCTGTCTGGTCTCGCCCGTGTATCGATGGCGCGTCATACACCTGTAGTTGTAAAGGCCGTCCTCCATCTGCACATCCAGAATGTACAGGGCGCCCGTCGATGTGATGAGGAACCGGGACACTGCAAAAGAAGAGACGCGCCGTGAGAAATCAAACGGTAAAGACGTGACAGCATTCGGAATTTTAGCAGGGAGTGGAAAAGTCAAGAGTCAGTGGGGAGTGACGATGTTTTCTCTCGTAGTTAAAGTAAAATGTAAAAGGGCTGCTCCAGACTGATAAAAATCTAAAAGTCTATAACTCTGCTTAATGTTTAGTTTGTATCTGACATCTAAAAAAAAGAAAATACAGTAAACAGTTGTAGAAAACCAGATAAACAACAGGAACACTGCAGCTACACTCACATTTATCACTGGCTTTGAAATCACACACATCTCTCTCTCTTAAATAAGATGTTTTTGAATCCTTGTGTTGTGCGGCATTTGAAGTCCCCTAAATCTCCAACTGCTGTAAGCAAACAAGCTAGCTACGCTCTGCAAAGTCGAAGCAACAACAGAGAAACTACTTTCAGTTTAAATTTTGACATACAAAGTTCATTTGAGTGAACAACAGCTGGATGGACAAAAAATAATCCCAAAAAAGCAAAGAATCACATTTTATCAGTTTGTGCTGCCTTTAATTCTGTCACTTAGTCAAAATGTTGAGGAGAATTTTTTAATAAAAGAATGTCAGTGGAATACTAGACCTATAGGGCTGCGACAAATGATTATTTAACTTATCAATTAGTCTAGTGATCTTTCTTTTCATTAATTGATTAGTTAGAATTAGAACTTGAAATCTGTAAAATAAAATATCAGATTTTTACTAAATTTGACCGGAGGTCAAGGTAACGTCGCATAAGAACGCCCTGGTGTAGTATATTTACAGACTGCTTTGTCTGAGTCATAAAAACAATTTTCTCAGTACATGTTGTGTTTTGAAGTCTATGTATAACCCATATAACAATTATTTGATTACTAAATTTGCTGATGATTCGCTCAATAATCAAGTTGTTTCACCCCTTTAGGCTTTTTATGTGCCAGTCATTTAGTTTTGCCTGAATCACAAATAGAGCTAGAACTAGCACTGAAGTTAATTGATAAATTGCAACTATTCAATTATTGTCATAATCGTCAAATCATTTAATGATCAAATAATAGTTATCTGGACTATACACAGACTCTAAAACATGCAATGGGCTGAGAAAAGAGATTTTATGATTCAGACAGAGCAGAAATTATTTAAAAATGACACAGCAAACTTGTGCATTTAACATTTTTGATCAAAAACCTATTTTGTCTGTAACTATAAATGTCCTTTAGCGGCATCATTTAGCCTCATCTGATCAAATGTATTTAAAATCTATTGTTTAAGTTCTAAAAAACAAATCGATTAGGATCAAAAGTATAATAACTAGACAAATCGTCAAAATATCGTTTGTTTTGGCCATAACTAGAACAAAACCTTCTAAGTCAGGACTAAATCAGAAATTGTTGCATCAGTTGTTTCCTTTTTCTCAATTTTCTCCGTTTCATTAGCAAAAACAACCAAAGGCTTTCTCCAAATCAAACAATCCTGCGCAGCCAATGTGTAAGTGCATATTTATCCAATCGCGCTGGAACAAAACCTTATGCATTCAAAGAGGGGGAATCGGGAAAATCCAATATTGGAGCCTCTCTTAGCAAATATTTGCAAGTCAAGCGCGGAACACGGGGGCCCTGTGTGATTGCAGTCACCAAACAACCCGTTTAGCTCCAAGGCGCCGCGACAAGCTCCGTGTGCTGCTCTGCGCTGGAACATGTCTCGTTATCATGTAGCTCATCGTTCTCCCGCACCTCTCTGGGGGGAAAATGTCTCTTTCTCTTCTTCGTTGTGCCTTTTCGCCCGCTCCAGACTGAGGCGGGGGCCGGAGATCACAGCGCGCTTTGATACGGCGTGGCTGCGGCGGGTCATGTGCGCTAATATCATGCTAATCTTATGCTAATGTGCGTGAAGTGAACACGTGGAAAGCAGAGAGGCAGCCGGTGTTTGTGAGGAGTGATGGTTATGCTGGTTGTTTCATGAGCCAGATGTGACGAGGAGAAGAAGTAAACGTTGTACACCAGTGGGCCTGGCACGACATTCACAGACGCGAAATTCTCTACCTCTGAACGTTGCTTAAACACCACAACTTTGCTGCCGATGCTACCCGGATTTACGTCAAATCGAACTCTTCCCCACAAACAAATGAATGGACAAGCTGATCCCTATATTAAAGTATGCAAAAGTTTTATTTCATGATATTTATTCCATTTATCTGCTCTCCTCTCCAGTAAAAGAGGATGTTGGATGGTCACCAGATGCTCACCAGAAGTGCCCAAGTTCAAAAATCTCAACTTAAAGCCAGTTAGCCTTTAGCTCAGAAGACAGTTTTATACGCTAATTATTATCGTAAATAAAATACTAAAAGGTTAACACACTCAACAATGACTTGTAACGAGGCTTTGACCTCTCGTTAATGTGATCGATGGGTTGGTACTAGCTGACAGTCTCTGGATTATTCAGAATTAGCGTGTTTTGAGGGCTAATGCTAACGGCTATAGGAAAACACAAGCGACTGCTGCCAGTCCTTAAAATCAAACCGGACTAGCCGCATTGTTAAGTGGTTGATAGCATGAGCATCGAACGCCATGAATTCATGTATAAAGGGTCAAAAAATGTGTTACTTTTGTGCAAATTATGCGTAACATTTGTCTCCCGAGTGTGATGTCATCAGTCTGTTTACTTCCTGAAATTTTCAACTGATTTTTCAACGTTTCTCCACAAATTGCTACTTGATTTGTGTAAAACTATACTTTTTATTCACAACAAGGATTAATACACCATATAAAGGCTAAATTATAAAATTGTGAAAACCTGTCATGCGCACTTTAAAGCAGGATAATCACTTGAACACTTTTCTAAGAACCATATGGTAAAGAAAACATGAGGTGAAATGAATAAGTCTATATAAGTCTATATTGAGTTATTGAATCTACTCAAAAAATACAATTGCACAAAGATGAACTCAATTGTAGTCACGTGAGAAATAGTTACACATTTCCGTTACGATAGAGACACATCATCAACAGAACAATTCACATAACACAGACAATTTATGAAAGTAATCTGTAATCTTGTGGGCAGTAGTTTAGGTCTGAAACAGCGTTATGGTTTACCACTCACACGTGTTTACAGGAGGTGTGATATTCAGCGAGACGTGGACAAATGAGGGGACAGTGAACAAGGAGAAGGAATCCACAGAGAGCGAGGATGGAGTGCGACCTAGTTACAACGGAACATCCGCTGAGCAGGTTTCTCTAGGTTTCTGCATCAGACGGTTCTGTGTGTGAACAGAGACAGGCTTTATCCTGTTTATCTCATACAGAAGAAATGGACTCTACATACAGTCTGAGGGAAACGGCAGGAAGTGTGTAGTTTCTCCTTGATTGGCCGGTGTGTGTGTGTGTGTGTGCATGTGTGTGTGTGTGTGTGTGTGTGTGTGTGTGTGTGTGTGTGTGTGTGTGTGTGTGTGTGTGTGTGTGTGTGTGTGTGTGTGTGTGTGTGTGTGCGTGTGCGTGTGTGTGTGTGTGTGTGTGCCTCCCTGTGCCTGTGGAGGAGCGGGGCACCCTGGAAGGCATCAGAGGTTGACAGGGCGGGCTTCTGAATGAGAGGAGCTTTCATTAGAACAGACTGGCTGTCAGAGTGACAAAAGGCCTGGCTCTGCAGAGGGGGGGCGTCTGAATGTTGAAACACACATCTGTGTATCAGAGGTGGTTTACTTACTGCAGCTCAGGACGTCACAAACACATGTCCTTTAACACTTTAATAAAAAACAGGAACAATCTATGATTCTAATGAAACATCACTCTCTATGAACCAGTCAATGAGAATTTACAGACACATTGTGATTTGGGTTTTCTAAAGTACAGTGTTCTCCTCAGAACAGTGCAGTGTGTTACTTGAAGGGCATCAGAGTGCTGTTTTACCACAGTCAAATCAAACATGGCGGCTGTGTGTAATAAGCCTTTGTGTGAGTGTTTCTGCAGCATCCAGCTGCATGCAGCACTGGTCAATAATAACGATCGCTTGGTGCACTACGCTCCTCGCTGCTCCTCGCCGCTCTGCCTTTTGCATACTAAGTCAGCTCCAGAGACAGCCGCCACTGTTCCCCTGAGTGAGAATGGCCCGAGCCCACACCTGGCTGCATCAGAGTATATCTAAAGTATGGCTTCAGTGAAGCCCAGGTGGCTTCCTCTCGCTGGCCCGCCCAGCTGCTCGGACACAAACACAAGTCTCTTTCTGTGGATCACACTCAATAGATTGAATGAATCCCCAAACAGCAGAGCCACAGAGAGCTGCGAGGAGCCTCTTTGTTCAGTCAGACTGAGGACGGCAGCCCTTCACTGCTCATACGGCTCAGGACTCACACTTATTTATTATGAGTTTAATACAGAGCTTTCACAAACTCCATGTGCTGCTGTGTCATCGCTGGAGGTTAATGTGAGACAAGGACTAAAGAGAAGGATCTCTCTGACACACACTGCAGCTCTTTGACCTGCTCCCACTGTGCACCATCTGTCTGACACTGCACTCTCAGAACTCACTGCTGCCTGCCTCTTTATAATATTCTACATAATTGAGACATGAGCGCAGCAGAGGAGAGGGAGAGGAGACAGAGATAGAAACGAAAAGATCAAGAGGGAAAGAGCACCTCTGGGATAAAACCACTCTCTGTCATCTAAAATGACTAACAAATTAGCTTCCGGCAAAGCGCTCCCAGTCAGGGGAAAAAGAGAGAACTTTCATATGCTAATACAGATCATAGCTAAGCAGGAGCAATTATCAAAAAACTGTCAGCTCTGCCTGTCTGACAGATCTCCACTGGCAGCCGCTCACTCTTCACTTTTAGTCGGTTTCACATTGTGAAACAGGAAAAGGAACACTGACTAAGGAGACCTTTGTGTAAGACTTTATGCTTAAACACACAAACAGATCCTCAGGTTTTAATACATTTGATGCTATTGAAATACTTTGTAAAAACATATTTAATTGCCAGTACAGTTAGCATAAATTGAGGAATGGAGCATAATCCCTCATGCCCCTTGACCTCTTGTGACACTCAAACATAGTGTGTTATCTGATGAACAGCCACAGTCTGGACACATGGAAATAAAACATGCAGATAAAGTGTGTCCCTGCTGCGTGTCTGCTCTGAGTGCTGCGCTGAGAGCAGAGGGCCCCTGGAGACAGCTGGGGCCCCCGTGTCACTGTAACCTTGGACTCAATGTCATGTGACTGAGCATCTCCAATCAACTTTAATCACAGAGGAAAAGACAGAGGCTGGTGGTTGGCTTTAATAAAGTGTAACTGCCAGCGTAACATAACCATATGTGCCACCACATTGTTCTCTGTGTGAAAATGTCACGCGGCGGTCGGTGCCAGCTCCGGCAGAGTGTGTAATAATAAGTGTGTGCTGATGGCAGGAGGCCTGTGTGTAATTAGGCCTGGTCACAGTTATTGGCACAGATCTGCTCCGATCAGCACATAAACATCTCCACGAGGAGAAGGCAAGGGGATCCCACCTATTTCAAGCCCCTCTAATAAAAAACATTTGTCATTCTTACACTAGCCACTCTGACAGCTGCTCGGGGTTGTCATGGCAACACACTGGCCACCGCTCGCTTAGCAAGCAATATTACCCAGTACTGTAAATGGAGGCGAGGTGCGAGTGCACACAGTCTGCCAGACACATTATTTAGACCCAGACACAAGCACAGATACACAAATACACAAATACATGCGGAAAATGTCTATGGAGCTAATACCAGGACTATAATTAGGCTTCTAGTCTTGCAAAAAATATTGTTGTGTTGCCTTGTAGTGAATTAGCTCTACTATTTAGACATGTCTTACACATCTACAGATGGTTTTCTTAGGTTCATATTTTTGTTTTTGTTCTTCCTCTTTTTGGGGGCTTGTTCCAGAGATGTGTAGTTGTATTGTCTCATATGAAACAGCTTGTTCCACTGGTGTTTAGTCAGTTTGGCTTGTGCTTAGAACATCTGGTTAATCTCCCTCACACCTGGAGCAGCAGCTGATCACTCTGCAGCGGCTGAGACTCAATCTGCTCTCACTTGAGAAGAGGAAGTCCTGGTTTTATGTTGCTGCTCCTAATCAGCAGCGGCATCCCTCTGCTCATTAACTAGACACACGCTAGCCCCAGGCTAACGGCCTCGTATGTCAACCACAGATAAAGATGTCATCTTCTGCTCCACTGAATAAACCACTGTTAAAACTAAATGCAAATGGACTCTCAACGATATTCAAATAAGGAGACAACAGGGCGCACAGAGCCTGAGGCGCTGCTCCTCATCACTGTCCCTGATCCTCAGTCACACACAGTCTGAACACTCTGAGACTCATGTGATAGGGGTGTTATAGATACTGTATATTTCACCTCTTTACAGACTAATGTGAACAAAGTCTAGCTGTGTTTGAACATCTCTGACTGTGGAGCCTGAGCCGCAGTAGATTTGTGTCCTCTGCATTTCTGTGGCTCTAAGTGTTCTTTTACTTAATGTGAGAGTAAATGTCTCTCTCTGGATTGGAAGGACAAGACAAATAAAGCACTCTTCTTACAAAGACATAAAAAGAGTTTTGTGCAGGTGCATAGCTGTGTTCACTACAGACAAAAGCAGAGAACTGCTGATGCAAACAAAACAGAGCTTTCTTATCAGACTGTATCAGACAGTGTCTGTAGTGAGTTTGTAGAACAGTCTGCTGTCTCTATTCTCCAGCTCACTGTGGACAAGCAGCTGCAGCACTTTTACACCAGACAAATGTTTATCTGCTTCAGTCAAAACTGAGGCGCCACAAAGCATCTCAAATGTGTGTGTTCTGGCCAATAATAAGAGAGTGGAACATAATTAGTCAGCACAGAATAGGCCATTAAAGTCTGATGGTGGTGTGTTTACTATGCCATCATTGGCTTCTCTGTGGCCAGCTCTAAATGAGCCAGTGTTGGGCCTCAGCTGTATAATCATGAATATTCATGTGTGTCTGTGTCTGTGTGGGGCTCTGTGCTGCGCAGGCATCGAGGAAGCTCTTACGACCAGCTCCAGCACCACTTTGTAGAGCTAATATGTCAAACTGACAACAATCTTACTTACGGCCAAAACGTCAATAAAGCAAGCATTGTTTAAAGGCAAATTTAAACAGAGCTTGTTTGTGTCACTTACTAATTTAACCAGGCACTTAAAACTAATCTCTGAAATACTAATGCTGAATTCAGAACAGAGTTTATTTCATGTACAACATTTATATGTGTTAATGATGTTTTTTTTTCTTACATGTGAGTTACAGTTTTCTACACAGAAAGAGTGCTAAAAGCTAAATAGTGCAAACCTAAAACAGTTCCCTTAGCGCTGTTCCCATGGGACTTCGTAGCACCAAATTCCCGTTTTACGTAGAAGGGCTTAAATGCAGCACTCATCGCTGTTTCATGCTAATTTGCGATGGCAAGTGGAGCAGCAGCGCTGCGCTGTGAGCAAAGCAGAAGGGGCAAGAGGAGGATTAGATAATCAAACAGTGTGCCACTTTAAATAATCTGGGCTCCTCTGGGGGAGGTGAGACCAGAGCCGCAGTGCTTCTGCTTTAATTGTCTGATTTTCCCGTCATTACAGTTGAGGGTCTCAGTAATTCAGCCTCATTAAATATTCAGGAGCCACTGTGAGGAGCAGCGCAGGAGTGAGAGCAGTGAGGACCTGCTGCTAACCAGCTCTGCTCTGTAAAAACAAGTCCACGTCATTATGGGGCCAATGGAAGGACAAACGATGGCACGCCTCTAAGGAGAACTTATGTTAAATTATACTGTGATAACACCCAATTATTGTATGTGCTAATAAACAAACTCAATCACTGGACTAAATGAAGGGTGGAAGTATTCTGCTAATGATCTAGAAGTTTACTCTCTGCTCCAGTGTTAACACTTTACAAGTGCTAGTTTCACAGGTATTTACGCTAATCTGTGCCAGATGCATACACTGTACCAAGCAGACGTTTTTCTGCTGATTTCGCTAAAGAAGCGTCACGTCATTTATCTCTGTAAATGAACAGGCACCAATTATACAGCCATTTCTGCCAACAAAAATATACTGATCAATACATTTGCACATTTTCTGTTGGGATGATGCAAGGAGATGTCCGTAGTACTGACTAGTCACTTACAGCTATACAAAAACAACCCTGAGCTCTTGCAGCTCAGGGTTGTTGTTGTAATGATGATATATAAAAGATGTTTAGAGACAAAACAACATGCAAGGCAAACTGTCACACTTCAGAACCACGGACAGTTCCCACGTCAACGCCACTGCACATAATTTTAAATTATACTGAATATGTTAACAAGTTCTGTAAAGGACTTTAAATTGTAAATATTTACAGGATTGACATGAAATGACTTTGTGCCACTCTTTATTTTATAAGATACACTTGCATATCTTGTATGTCTAAGATCACAAACTGGACAAGGGGTTTCAGTACCACGGACAGCTCCTCTGCTTTCTCCACTCAATCTCTGCTCTTTATACAACTTTCTTGCCATCCAATTGTGATAATGCTGTGTTTACACCACTCCAGACGTGATTTACATGACTCCCCTCTTTAGAATACCAGATGAACGGCGCTATGTGAGAAACAGATGGGGAGGGGCTCAATAAAACCTTTTGCAGCACCTCGTAACAGCTGATTATCAAGCTCATTAGTGTTTAAGTGTTGTTAAGTGTTTGCATGTTGCTAAATGAACAGGGAGTCGTTACGAGTGGCTGGGCTAGGCCTCTGTACAATTACATCTGAAGAAAACCATAGCGAATCCCGGGTAAACTTGTAAACAAACATCTCTAAAGTGGTTTAAGCAGGGCTGGCTCTAAACCAAGTTCTATGTGGAAGGTTCACAATGTGCCCAAGCTACAATTAGATTAGCTTTATTTCACTGAGACAGTACACTCTTTCAGGTTAGCTGCAGGGCCACATGGACTCTTATATAAAACGTGTTCTGTACAGCATTTTGGAGACTTTGTGATGGTAAAATGTGCAACACGAATAAAGCAGAAGATTAAAAATATGTCAGAAATCAATATAAATAACTGTTTTAGAACATACATCTTAAATCTCACAGGTTAACTAGAATATTCTATTATACTTATTATACAATTAAGATACAAAATACAGTTTAAAAAAAACTATAAAGCTACAACACCTGTGTGTACAATGAGTGGCTATGACTATAGTTATTTATGCACAACAGTATTTCTTTGCTATTGATGACTAATACTATTTGTACCAACTTATAGATAATATAGGATTTTGCTTTCTTTAATGCTCAAGATCATATGGTATGAAGCGCAAACACAATTATTTACAACACAGAACGAAGCAATACAATACTATTGTAACAAATGAAGGAACTTTTTCATTTTGCATTATCAATATGATGGCCGTTTCACATAATTCTTATTCTACAAATAACTCTCTCTACATAAAACAACTTTTGAGCATTATTTGAACACTCAAACACAAACAACAGTTCATCACCAGCATGGTTTGTACAAACGTTACAAAAACATAAATGTCTGTCTTTATAACGCCCCACAATCTTTGACGGTCTGTTATTTTCACTTCTTAAATTACAAACGGATTCCCTGTACATTTTGTCCTACGCAACAGATGTTTTCCAAACCTAAATACCATTTTGAATTCCATATAAACATCATTAGACGTAACACTCTTGCCTCAACATGGCACCTCTGTATGAAATGGTTCTTCAAAGCTTGGTGAGTTTTTGATTGGTCCATGGTTGAGCTGTCACTAACGATTATTTTAGTAGTCGACTAGTTAAACAGTCATTTCCATTACAAATGTAGACTTTTAAGATACATTTTTAGCAAATAAAGGTTTTATTATTTTACATATTTATTTTGTTTTATTTATGGTCATTTAAAGTTTCTAACTATAGAATATTTATGAATAAAGTGTATTATTAATGCAAATTAGGGGTGTAACTAACGATTACTTTGGTAATCAATTAGTGTAGTGATTATTCCCTCGATTAATCGATTAGTTGTTTAGAGTGCAAAAGACCCTTAAATATAAGAATTTTACTCAATTTTACCAAGACAAAGCTGAAACGAAGGTGTTTGATGACCTCCTGGTGAAGAATATTTATAGATGAACATGGACTTTAATCAAAAACACAAAACTGACATGTTTCCTGTGTGTTTTTTTTGGGTCATTCCTGCTCTGTCTGAGTCATAAAACCACTTCTTTCAGCACCGAATGCTTTGGAGTTTGTGTATAGACAACTTAACAATTATTTGATTACTTAATTACTTGACAACCATTCCTATAATCAATTAGTTGCAATTAATCAATTAACTTGTTGCAGTCCTAATACAAATCACCAATTTTTCATTCTTTTTTTATTTAATAATGTTGCTGTCCTTGTTATAAAAGGTTTTTTTGACACGTGTTTTAGAGTCTGTATAGTTCAGTTAATAATTACAATAATCAATTAATATAATGATTGTTTTTTTTATAGTCAACTAGTCACGATTTGTTAATGAATCATTGAAGCCATAGTCCATTAGAGACCACAAACAGCATTCCAAAAGAGCTGTATATAACATGTAAATAAGAGCTAATGGCACCTGACGTTGAGCAATTCTCGCAGTTCTTACTTTTACCAACAGAAGCAAACGTTACTTTCAAAATCATTGCCTCCCTCAGTCCATCCAAGCATTTAAAAAGGTTTGTTCCTATTTATATCCGAGGACAATCCCGGTGATATACGATTAGCCGTGCGCTGACACCTCAATGCCGCTCCGATGTGACTGATGTGACATTTACAAAAGCAATCAGTATTCTCCATTTGAGTTCAGTGATTGGACAAACGGTTCATTACTGTAAATCCGAGCCGAGCAAAAGAAATTGATCCCAGCCTAAACACGCTCAGAGCCCCCATCAGCGCAGAGGCATCCGTCAGTTACAACATGACTTCCAGTGTGATTTATGTGCGATTTTATACGTGCAGAGAGAGAGAGAGACACCCCTTTTTATGGTATGATGTGACTTAATATGCAAAACACTATTACGAGGAGTAAGTCATAAATGTATACATGTTTATTAATGCGTAACAATTTGTAATGTTTTGTTCTATATTGATCACTATATTTACATTGCGACTGGGCCTGAACAATATTGGACATTTTCGTTACGTTAAAGGAGACATATCATGATTTTTTTCAAGTACTTCATATAGATCCTTTAAACGTTTGTAAACAAAAACAATATGATTTCACAGGAGAAACTGGGATTCAAACTCAGAATATCACAAACTATAAAAATGAAAAGCACTCAGATACATCAGAGCTGCTTTAAACACATTCATTATTGTATTTTACATTTTAGGAAATTATGATAAATTCGTTGCATTTTTGATGAAGGAACAATCCAGATTTCTGGGTTTTACTGGAAAAATACTCACAGAAATGTTGAGCCCACAATAATTTTTCATTTTATCTAGAGATATATTAGATGCTATACCATAAATTAGATTCTTTTAAAGCTAAAATACAAATTAAAGGCTACAAAAATGTATTTTCTCCATCGTTTATTATAGAAAAGCAAACTAACTGACCCTGGAAATTCAAATGTGTTGCTTATTATCCAACACAAACCCTCAAAACCAGTAGAATTGACATCTAATGTGAGATAATCATTAAACAATGTACAGTCAACTTCATTTTGCCGCCAATCGCCTCCATTCCAGAATTTTTTTTGACACAGCCTTTTAGAACGCTACATGTGTCACTCAGACTCTTAAGTTTTCATATAATCACAACTAAGTTCAGGATGTGGGCGGGGATAGGTGGTAGATGAAAACAGGACTTTTTTAACCACTCGAGTCTCAGTTGCTGGAGAATACTGGATTGAATCAAAGTATGCAGGAATCAATCAACTTTATTTTCTTATTTTGAGCTAAATGATCTCATAATCAGTCAGAAATACATTGAAACCAGTGAAAGACTCTGCATCGCATCAGCAATTAAATCTCATCGAGTCAAAACCACTCAAATCCAGAGAAAAATGGTAAATTCAAGTCATTATAAGCAAGGTTGGATCTACATTTTCGCTGTGTAATATTTATTGAACGATAAGTCGATATAGTAATCATCATGACACATCCATCCACGACAAACACCGGCCCTTTTTCTTTAACCACAAGTGTCACATGACCATGCAGCCTCCTCCATCCAAAACCACTGGTACAAAAAAAACGCCTTTCCTTTTGTATCATGCTTGCTTTTCAATCCCATCTCTATTCTTTTCCGTCTTGTGCCTTTTCCCCCGGTGTTCCCTCGCTCTCTCGCGCCCCCTCCCCCACACTTCTCCCTTCAGAGCATTAGCGTGCCGTGGTCAGGCCGCTTGACAGCTGCTCCACCTGAAGAATATCAATCAATGTTTCTGTGGAGACCGTCTCTACCTCCACTCCGTGTTGCATTTTATCCCTGTATTCTCTTCTCTGCGCAAATAAAAAACAATGCAAGACACTACGGTTTGTTTTTTTAACGCCTTTTTAGCACCTTTTTGGCACATTTGGGCGGCTAATTTGGAAGAGGTGCGACTAATTGCAATCAGGAAACAGGAAATAGAATTGAAAAACAAGCATGCAAGACATTTCAAAATAAAACGTCAATGGCATGATTAAAACATTTAAATTGAGACATTGAAAACCAGGAATCAAAACATGGATTCATGAGCCAAGCTTCCGGACAAACAGGATTAACTCAAACATGCAGGAATTAATAAAAATGTAACTTTGAGTAAAACGCTGATGAGGAAAGATAAAAAGTTCAGTTAAGTTGATTTAGAATATGTCTCCTTTAAGGCCAGACACTGCAGGTGAATAGGAACAAACCTTAAATTAAAAGATCAATTTGAAACATTCATTTCATCATGTCATGTTTTCATGTAGAAATAGGGCATTGTATGTGTAAAAATGGCCAAAATTGTATATATTTGTGAAATTTAAATCTGAAAAACGGACAGAACCACCTTTAAATTTCTTGATTCACGTTGTACACATATTAGTTACAAAAATGACAAGGTCTAACTGAAAATTGGCCTAAAAATTCAAATTCTGCCTCCTTTTTAAAACTTAACACATAAATCAGGCTTGGAATTAGATATCAACAAGTCCTTCAGCATGTTTCATCAAAATTTTGTTTCATAGAAGATTATACAGTTTGGTGTGTGTAGGAGCTACTTTAAGGCTGATCTTTATGTCTCTGTGGGAGAGAAATGCATTTAAAGAAAATGGTCTTTAAAGTTAGAATGAAGTGGGTTAAATGAAATAATAAAACATATTTAGGAGCAGACTGGACAAGTTTAGTGTTTCCACATGCAAGCCGATATGTTGGGAGAGCAAACTGACCAAAAAAAAAAAAAAAAAACAGAAAAGTTTTTTAGTGTCTCACCTTTAAATAAAAATGTAAATGGCTTAATGTATCAGTCAAACTGTGTCAAAAATAAATCTAAATCAAGGCCAACTAAGAAATATCATTACTAAATTTTTTTTTTTTTTACCTTTTCATATTAAAAACTGTACATTATTGTCAGATGGAAGACATTGTATTCATTTGTTTCTGAGGAGGGCCCATCCGAGAGTTCTTGCCCTGGGCCCCCAAGTCTGTGGCGACGGCCCTGCTGAGGCGGAAAATATGTCCCAAAGTGTTATTTAGAGCGCGCACATCCAGATATGAGTCTGTATCATTGCTTCAAGCGGAAAAAAAGAAGATAATTTGTAAAGTCGGGCGTCTAATTTGGGTGAGGTGTGACTGATCGGAGCCTGAGACGCCTCCTCAGACTGTGGCTCGGGCCGGGGCGGTTCAGACAGGCGTAGGATGGAAGTGTCAGTCACCGGCGCTCACACGACAGAAGAATGAGCACGCCGCAAATTATGATCCTCGATATAGAAGCGCACTTTAAACGAGACGTAAATCACAGCGAGGGACACTGCTTTTTGTCTGTAAAAAGAGGACCCTTTAAAAGGACGTGTTGCTTTATCAGATCAAAATCGAAATCGAAATGCAGATTGTTTTAAGTCTTTACAACAAAACATAAACAGCAAGTTTGGACTTCCTGTGCAGAAATGTCACATTCCTGTTACAAAAAATACATTTTCTAGCCTCAAAATTGTATTGAGCAACAAAAAAAAAAGGCTAATTTGTGCTGAAGTATGTCAAATATCTGTAGGTAATAATAAAAACTATTGTGTGGTCAAAATTTCTCCAGTAAAGCCTCATATTATGCTCCATTTTAGTTCGTAAACAGCTCCAATTGTCGCGCGTAACTTCATTTATACTTCCAACCGTTTCTAATATCAAGGCTTTGTCCTGGCAAATAACAACCAGGGGGCGCTCAAAGTCAGTTAGAAAATTGATTAAAACAAGAAAATGCAACTAGGAAAACAAACAAAGAGGCTCCGCAGCAGTTTTTAGATCACATTTATCGGAAAACTGCGAAGAAAACGAGATGAGAGAAGAATTTATTTGTTTTGCAGCTTGTTCTAGTCGCTTTCACTGTTGCGCAGCATACACTACTGCCCCCGGTGGTCGGCTCCTGTACAGCTCAGACGCGTCTATGTGGATCCATACGCAACTGGAGCGTGGAGCATAAATGAGCCTTGAAACCAAAATATCAGGATTTCACCTTCATCAAAAATACTCAACAGCTCATAATCAACTATTAAGCAAACAAATAATGTAAAATACTAGAATAAACATGTTTAAACCTTGCTACGGACGAAATCAAATTGAAAGTGCAATCACTTCTTCCACAAATAACACAATATCCAGTTTTATTCTGCATAAAAACTGCTGAACCTGTAGTTTAGATTTGTTAAAACATGTTACAAGTTACAAAAACGCAACTACAAGTGACTAAACTGCGACTAAAATATCAAAAATGTGACTTAAAATTAAACTAAAAGTGATTAGACGCATCAAAAATGTGACAAAAATGTTCTGAAAACACATGATTCTTTTATTACTTTGTCAGTTCACATTTCAGTTCTCCTGATTACGTAAAAAATGTGAACTCCTATTCTAACACAATACTGGTCAGAAAAATCACAATTAAATATTTGATATTTTGTGGTTTTCATTTCACAAAACAATCTAGATGTTTCATATTTTGTAATATTCTTAGGCTAATCCCAGTTTCTCCAGTGAAATCACATTACGTTCTTCATCACTTTTGCCTCCGTTCAGGAATTTAGAATGTTTTTGTTTCCAAATTTTTCAAGGGTTTATCACGCTGATTGGATAAACCTGTTGTGCTTCATCACCGTAGCAACACCTCCTCCAGGATGGTGGAATTGTCCGGAGACCAATCACTTGTTTATTATTCACGGCGTTGTCTCGAGGGAAAATTGTTCCTGGAAGTTTTATCACAGGTTTGTGCATTTTGTGAGACACTAAAAAGGCAACATTGTGTTCAGAAGAAAGACACTGAAACTAGAGCAGATAACACTACTTCAGGAACTAAGACTAAACAATTTAGAAATTTAGAAATATCACTGTGATTACATTTTCCACTCCCAAACTACATTTTTCTAACAGGACTAAAAAGTTACAACCTAAGTACATTTCTTTAGTGTTTGAGACCACCGGAAATGACGTTTTAGTTATTTTCCAAACTTTAAGCAAACAAAAATATACAAATTAAAACAAAAGTTAATAGAAAATCGATTTAGTTGTTTCATCAAAAAATAGCACTTTAACATTTTACTCTAAAAGTACATATTTAAAGGTGTTCTTCAATACTTTTACCTAATTCACGCCACATATTTACTTTTACTTGAGTATTTTTTTCTTCTGTATCTAGGCTTTTACTTAAAGCTGGATTGTAAATGATGATGATTTGTGTTTTCCATCAAAGAGTATCATGAATTTGCAGCACTTTGTGACAAAAATGAGACCTCTGCGTGCTGTCTGCATTTAATAATAAAGTATTTTGTCATAAAGGAAGAGCTAAAAGCAGCGCTCTGAGCGAGGGACGAGTTCGATCGATTTAAAGACCTACCTCTGGTTCCACAGTGTGAAAACCCCAGCTTTAAATAACAGAACTGAGTGCTTCTTCCAATGCTGTGCCTTCGTCACACTAAAATGTTAAAATAAAGTTGTATATTGTAGTGTGTATTCTTTAAGCAACAGGTCTATGACAAGTCGACCAAAACAAAATATCGGCCTGTTCTGGAGAATTAAGACTGAAAACAAAACACGAAAAAGGCAAATATCGGCAGGATATATAGGTTGCTGGCTATAACTGATACTTGAATTTGAGAATACAGTTAGGGCTGAGCAATACTGACAAAAATGAATATCTTGATATATTTTTGAAGTATCCCTATAATGATATTTAGAGAAATGTGTAAAAACATGTCATTAGCTGAGGTTTTATTAACAGAAAAATGTGAAATGTTTGTCAAAGTAATCACAAATGCCCAGAAATATCACCATATACACCACATTCTTTTAATCTGATATTTTTGTAGCATTTTTTCCTATAAATGATAAACACAATGGTCAGATTTAGCATATCTCCAAAACAACATTTCACAATATTACCTAAATTTCGATATATTGTCCACCCTTGTAAATACAGAGGCTAATAAATGTAGAAAAGTTAATGTTTCTCTCTGTATTTCAATAAAACCCACAGTAAATTACCCATATCTTAACCCCTATTATTGTCCATTATTGTGGCTCTTCATCAAATTGGCTTTAATTGCTTTAATCAACTGGTCGTGTGCCGCTCTGTCCTGACAAAGCCTCCATCTGCAGCTCTGAGCGGTGGAACGACTCCCCGTAGGCCCGGCGTCAGTTTGCGCCGGTGCCAAGCCCGCCGGCACAGGGTTAAGTAAATATTGGGCGAAGCAGCTGCTCTCGGAGTGCCATCGTGCGCCCGACTCCAGCCTGGCATAAATCACACGCAGCAATTAGTGCCACCCTGTCCCCCCCGCCGTCGTTAAACAGGCAGCGCTCGGAGGACGAAGAAGAAGAAGAAGAGAGAGAAGAAGAAGAAGAAGAAGAAGAAGAAGAAGAAACACGTTGGACTACTCATGTAACTAAAATACAGGTAAGAGAAATATAACAACAACATAGCAACAAATAAGGCCTTTAAGGAGCGTGAGTTGTTGTTGTTTATGTCACATGGTGTTATATTTGCGTCTCAAAGAATGTTGTTTGAGTTGTCCAAACACTGATGAAGAATGACATTGGAATGACCTCTGATAATAATAACATCAAAAGCTATTAAGCTAATTATAAAATAAGGCATAAAGAGATGCTAAATGTAATGTTTGCTAATAATCATTCTGCTGAGTTCGGGATGCCTCCTCGGTGCTCAGGCAGTGCCTCCCACAGTGGCCTGCATCTGTCCTTAGTTATTTTATAATAAAGCAGCATGGGCCAATGACGCCGTAATTTATGGCAGCAGCTCTTAAAAGTGATAATCAATGATCACAGATGTGATTTTCATCATTCATCAGCTGTGATGGCCATAATCTCAGATCCCCAATTAAAGCTTCAGAGTCATTTAGGAAGCCGTGGCTCATGGAGGGATAAAACAGCAGCACTCAGAAGACCAGCATCACACTATTACTATATTGCTCTAAATTACCATAATCACCAGGGGAGCATTTAACATGCCACCACCAGCAGAAAAAACCTCCCCCAAATAGTGTCAGAATGAATGTGACTGATTTACATAGGTCCACATTCAGAGCGGTGACCAGTTGCAGTTGTGTCCGAGCTAATTGGGAGATAATGAGGGTGTAATTGGGCGGCGTGCACATGAAGAGACCTGAGAACAGTGAGACGGCCGGCTCAGCCAGAGCTCAGGTGCTAAATGAGAGGTCTGCTTTGAAGCCTCATTGAAAGAATAGATTTCTTCCTCAGCAGCACCTGACTGACTGCCACTCCGAGCGACAGGGGCCGGAGGAGGTGGGTGTTTCAGCAGGAGCAGAGGGGGATGGGAGCCCGGCTGGAGCATCACTGTGACAGCAACAAGCACACACCGGCCGACATCTTTGTTTTCATTCCCTTCTTCGCCGCAGCTCTTTTGTAAAACTAAAAAAGTATCGCGGCAGCATCTTTCCTCTAATTTTCCCTTTTTCTCTGATTGTGCTGTTTAGGTGCTTTGTGGAGACGGGAGACAGAGGCAAGAGAGGTGAGCTGGTTACTGTGGCAACCAGGAGAGTGACTCTTGGGCGATGGCATATGCAGAGAGGGAGAGTGCTCTGCTGGTGATAGTGTGTCCGTGTGTGCGTGTGTGTGTGTGTGTGTGTGTGCGTGTGTGTGTGTGTGTGTGCGCGTGCGTGCGTGTGCGTGTGTGTGTGTGTGTGTGTGTGTGTGTGTGTGTGTGTATGCGTGTGTGTGCGTGTCCATGTGTGTGTCAGTGGGTTAGATCCAGGCAGAAGAAAAGGGGGAGGCAGAAACAAAAGGGAGCTGTCTTTTGAAAAGCTGGATTGGACTGTCAGAGCCTCCACCGCTAACAACCTCACTTAGCAGGCTGCACCCACTCAGTGCAGACACTTCCTTACTATGTATGTCTTACTCCTGCCTTCAGAGCACTGCATCATGGGTAATTCTCAATTCTCACCCAGAATAAGTAGGTTTGGAAGTGGGATTCTACAGAGGGCCGTCTACATCTGTCTGCACATTGGGGAATAGGGTTGAATAAAACCAAAACTGTACTTGGTTTGACATTTTCAGCAGAAACCGTTTTGTACTGTACATTTTGCTGTGAGGAATCTTATCATGGACAAACTGGCCAATGGGCATCATTAAACAAGTCATAGCAAGCAACACCGCTTATAAACTAAATGAGAGGATATCATGAAACAAACAAGAGAAAAAAAAGTATCGGATACATTTCCGTTACATGTGTGTTTTACCACTTATGAATATACTATATATATTTTTTTTCAAAACAAAAACAAACAGAAGAAGACATAGAAAAAAAATTACATAGAAAAAGAGTGATCTATATATAGTCAGTCTGGAATACCTTTCAAAATAAGATACAGGCCCTTTAAGTAATAGTCTGATGTTATTTCCGTCCAGTCTGTGACAGTTGGCTCTATCCCAGTCATTCATTTCATTGTTGTTGCTTTTATTGCTGCAGCCAAAAGTACATTCCAGTGGTATCCATCAGTTATTTCCATTGTTGGAGTTTTACATCAGAAATGCATTGTTTTTGAGTCAAATGGAATGCAGTGACTCATTAATCTTAGAGCAGTATTTATGGATAATAAGCCAAAAACTTGACACCCACAGTTTCGCCAACAACTACCATTTCCCCCTGAATCATATGTTTTATAAAATACCATGACACAGAATTCTTTCCAACCATCAGACTTTGTTCTCCATTTGGATGTGCATATAAGTCCCCTTCTTCATCAGTTATATAGGATATAGTATTGGTGGTGTTAAGGTAATGTGATGATACGGCCAGATGGGGGGCAAGAGGCACATTTTCCCACTCATTGTACTTTGCCATGAAATAACCAAAATGTTAATTCACAAATGTTAAACTTAATAATTTTTAATAGTCAGTGAACTCTAAAACTACATCTATATTGAATATTATCGGCCTGAAAGTAAACTAAAAAACTAAAAGTTTGTGAACAAAAACATCCTAAATTCAGAATGGATGCAAAAGTGAAGGGCAATATAATGTGATTTCACTGGAGAAACTGGGATTTAACCTCAGAATATCACAAAATATGACAAGTTGAGATGATTTTGGAAAATGAAAAGCCTCAGACACATGTGAGTGACATCAGAGCTGCTTTGAACACATGTATTGTATCTTACATTATGTTTTAGGAAACTGTGAAAAACTCTTTGCATTTTTGATGAAGAAACAATCCAGATTCATGGGTTTTACTGGAAAAATACTCACAGAAATGTTGTGTCCACGATATTTTTTCATTTTATCTAGAGATATAATAGATACTGTACCATAAAATAATCATTGAGCATTTTACAGTGAACTTCATTTTGCCTCCAGTCGCCTCCATTGCGGAATTTTGATGACATCACATTTTAAAGGGTCTATAGAATGTTGTAATGTCATCTGAAACCAGCAATATATCTAACCAACTGTAAGAAGCAGGAACATGCTCGTGCTCATATTTCCTTGTGTATAAACTGCTTTGTACAAGAGGTTAACATTTTCCTTAAATCCTGAAAAAATGGGCCAATGCACTGTACGGGTGTCTCGCGTTCGTGTCCTTTCACCGCTCTTGTCCCTCTGACCTCTCCTCACACCAAATCACACCAGCAGGTAATGTATTAATTACCCATGAGCACCTGATATAACCTGGCTTCGAATAACCAAAACCTCGTTCATATCTTTTGGCCAATTAACCTTTGACCTGTCTCTGGAAGCCTTGGACTTTTTGGGGCGTGAGCGAGGACAGGAGGAGGATGAGAGCTGGACCCTCCTGACCTTCTGACAGGAGCCCACAGAGAAACAGACTGCCGCAGACAAACACAGCCATGGGGCGAGTGTAATGAATATGCTGCCCCCTGTGGTGGGGATGACCTTATAAACAACAACAAACTGTCAGTGCGGCCGGGCCTGCTGGGAGCTGCCCTCTGCACAAGGGCAAATGGCCTGGGCCACTCCGGACAGTGCCAAAGCTCCGCCTCCCAAACACACGGCGCGCTCAGGGGCAAAAAGACCGTGACTGTGGATCCAAACTGTGCTGGGTCTAAAACACAGGTCACAGGAAGAGGGCTATTCAGAGAGAGCAGCAAGTAAGGCCCAAATGATTCTCTTTGACCCTTAAAGTGCCGAATGACAGGGTTTTATGATTTCTAGTTTTGACTTTATTTGGTGGAATAAAAACCTGTTGTAAATAAATATGATAGTACACCAATCAAGAGTCAGTTTGTGAAGAAAAGCTGAAAAATATGTTTGCAGGAAGTGGAGCAGAGTTCCAACACATGATGACGTCACACTGGGGAGACATTTACGCCGACAAAAAATATAGTTCCACACAGCAAAAAATGTATATCTGGCCTAGCTTAAAATGACTTGAATTTACAATTTTCATATGGATTTGAGTAGATTTGACACAATGAGATTTAATTTCTTACATGATGCAGAATATTTTACTGGTTTCAAGGTATTTCTGCCTGATTATGTGATCATTTCGCTTAAAATAAGAAAACACTGGGGTAAGTAAAATAATCTTAACCCACTGGCAGATAATTTGGCATGAAGTAAGAAAGTAGTGCATTGACACAAGTAAAAAACGGTTTGAAACAAGTAAAACAATCTAGTTCTATCAAATAAATACTCGTAACTAATATAAACAAGTCAAAACGTCTGAAATTAAGATTAATATCCTTAAAACAAGACATTTTAACTCATCTAGAAATTCATTTTTAGCATATTTTTTTAGCAATACCTTGTTATAGTGATTATTGTGACTACAGTCAGTTATCAGTTCTGCAGTTTTCAACAGGAAGTCAATGGCCCTGCGTCGTTTTAGATCAATCTTGCTGTTTACAATGAAAAAAATGTAAAACAATTACTTATTTGTGTCATAATTCCACCGTAAGTACCTGAAAAAAGCATAATATCTCCTTTAAAGCGAAGAAACATTGCAATCATAAACCAGTGCTTTCCAAACTATCACTGTGAAACCAAAAGTCTATATTCCCACGACACTCGACGCAAGATAAAAACTGTGCATTTCACCTACAACAGATCATCAAACGTCGCCCCCGCTCACTCCGCTCCCCGACATCGCCGCCGTGTCACGCTTTTATCCTACAAGACAAGCCCCCCGCCGCTCCGTGTGATCTTGGGCGGGCGCGGGGGAATCAAACCGACACCCTCTCGTCCGGACGGGGACTTTCATGTCACGCTCAAGGAGACGGCGAGCGGCGCGGGGGCCAGGAGTCACCGGCGGAGCATATGGCGCGTTGCATTTCGGGCGGCGCAGAAGTGACAGGTTAACTGAACATTTGGTGAAGGCTGGTGGTATTCTTCGACGCGAGAGTGCGCGCGCTCGAGACGGGAGGTGAAGGTCGCTAAACGCCTCCATCTGTGCACGTCCCCCAGGCGCCATCAGGACACTCTGCCAGAGTCTTATGCAAATGGAGAGCGTTTAATAATGATAATATATTTGAGTAGGGGGAGAAAACAGGGAGTAGCGAGGTCAAACGGCTTTCATTATGGTTTTAGCGCCGGATGTTAACCGTTTTGGCGGAGGTGTGGAGGTTTATCGCCCCGATTTGGCGCCCGGTTCAGTTTGGCAGCTTTTTCTTGTAACTTGTTTGAGTCGTTTGAGGCGAGACACTACAGGCGGTTTTTTTTTTCAGTTGATTGTTTTTTGGTCAGTTCGCTCTCTCAACATATCAGCTTTCATGAAACTTGTCCAATCTGCTCTCAAAGATGTTTTATTCCTCCATTTAATCCACTTCATCCATAGATTTCTAACTTTAAACCTTTTTCTTAAAATGCGTTTTTCACCACTTAAAGTAGATCCCAAACACAACAAACTTTATAATCTTGGACTAAACAAGATTTTGACAAAACGTGCGCAAGGATATTTTTTACATCTAATTCTAAAATGTGTCTAAAAAAGTTTCAAGTTTTAAGTCAAAAAGGCAAAATTTGAATTTTTAGGACTATTTTCAGGCCAATCTTGTGTACTTAACTAAATAAGAAATACAAAATAAATACATTTTTTGTAACTATTATGTGTACAAAATGAACCAAGAAATTCAACCTGGTTCTGTCAATTTTTCAGATTAAAATGTCCTAAATATGTGTATTTCCGGCTATTTTTACACATAAATGCCTTATTTTACCTTATTATTAAGATGAAAAACTTGTAATATTTTTTTTCGTACATTTATGAGAGTAAACTACAGGAGAGGTTTTTTTCTTATTCACCTGCAGCGTCTCACCTTAAATGTGTTTATTATGTGGTTTGTTTGTTGTGGCCAAAAGTAGTGAATGCATTTCACAAAGTTTATTCCTAGAAAGATTGTCTTTGCTCTTCAAAGTGAGCCGGGTTACATCTGAAGATAGACTTTGACTCCGTTTTCTCGTGTTAATTAACAGTTAAATTGTACACTTTTCACAGACTTTCAGTAGAAATGTTATATTCCCAAAGTAAAGTTGATCAAACTAATCTTGCGTGAAAGTATCTGGGCTTTCTAAACTTTTTACATTATGGAATAGAGGCAAGTGGAGGCAAAAAAAGAGAAGTGGAATGCAATTTCAATGGACAAATGATCACAGAATATTGCAAAATATGAAACATTAAGAGTGGTTTGGCAAATGAGTGTAAATTACATTTTTGTTTTGTTAATATGAGAATATGATGGACACTTTTGATGATAGAAACATCGATCCCACAATAGTTTTTCATTTTATCTATCGATATATTACATAGTTTACCTCAAATGTATATTTTTTTTCTTGTATCTTCTATCCTTTGTATTAGATAATATAAACTCTACCCCGGAAATTCAAATCAGTTTTTTTTTTTGTTATAAACACTTAAACAATTCAATATTTTCTGGAGGATATATGGATTTGAAACTGTGGCAGCTATAAATGGTTTTGTCTTAGGGAGATTTGTCCAAACATTTTGCAGCAGATTATAAACTGAGATTTAACCGAGCAGCTTGCCTTCTGGTTTAAAAGGTTCTTAAGGGGTAATTGAAGCTGATTCCTCCATCTCCATCTTGTCATGTATGTACCCCACACGACGGTCATATTCAAATAAGGATAAGGAGCTTTGAGGAAACGGTGCAAGGAGTGGATGATTTGAATCTGGTAAACTGTCAGAGAGAGGGATTATTATCAAATCCAGGGCGAAAATAGAGACCCCAGTTATTTACTAGCCTTACAGGCAGCTGCAAACCATCTGTACTTAATTGTAAGACACAAACTTTATGGAGATCAGCGAGGATTTGGTCACAAAGCCTCTTATGCCGTTGAATTGGTGTCTCTGCTTCGAGGGAGAGTAAGGCTGGACTCCAGACAGTCACATGCTGATGTGGCCCACATGTGGCCCACGTGTGGCCCAAATGGGCTGCTGCTGCGGCACACTTGGTCAAATATGTGTCAAATGAATAAAGCAGTAAAATGACGACCATTAGATAGTCCCAAATGCTAAAAATAAACCGCTATTGTCCGTTTTATAGTTCACCGAACAATGGGCTGTGCCAAGCAACACAATAGCTCTCTCAATGCTAATGCTAACTTTTATGAAAATGTAATATAAAATAGACAACCAATTATGCCTCAAAAGCATTAGCATTGACCCACAAAGACCCCCCTTTCTAAACACAGAAGTGTCCTCTTTTAGCATGACTCTGCAAAAACCCCACAGAGACAGAATTAGACAAGAAGTAGTGACGCTAACACTGAGTGCTGTGGGCCGGGCAAATGACACTCAAAATACAGTATTTTACAATCATTTAGAGCTGAACAAGTTTTGTATTTGTAAATTATTGTCACATGCTGGAAAAAAAAAGACAAAAAATACAAAGATTAAACATGTTCCATTTTTACATCATCTGCACAGTTTGTGTGGCTCTGCAGTTTGGGGGCTTCTTTTAGTTTGACATCTTCTCAGCAACAATCAACAAGTCGTGGATAAGTTCAACTTTTGACCTTGTTAGGTTACCATTGCTCTGCTTTATGATCTTACAGTTACTTAAGTTTAATTTGTGATTAGTCAGGTCACAAAATAACCCTAATAACTTAAAAATGTAATATAACAAAAATAGGTCATTTATATTCAAGGTACACCACAAAGAAGTGAACATAAAAGTAAAGTGCTCTTTTATTTGGCGGATTGTTGAACGATCATTACTTTTTCAATTCAGAAAGCTAGAAAGCTAGAAAGCTTGTAAATAAAAATTAAATCATTTCACATTTGTTTTTTCATGGTGACATACTTCTCACAATAATCATAACTTTAAGATTTAATCCAAACGTTCTATTGCTTTTGTGGTTTCTTTTGAATCCCTGAGGCCTCAGTTGTTTGAGTTGTGACCTCAAGCCTAAGTACAATAGTTCGGTTTTATCCTTTTGTTGATAATATAGCTTGGTGTTTGACCCTTTAAAGCTTCTGCAGTTATAAAGTTAACTTGCTCTGCAGCTCTGAAAGTGCACCGGTTCTGTAATGGTCATTGTGTCAAACGTTATCCGGAATGGCCTGTCGAAGCTGTGCAAAATTGGTGCTCTAAATTTAATTTATTTTTAAATTAAATTTTAAGCCCTTTGTTGTTATGACTTGTCCTAGAAGGCCAATCATGTTATCTCATTTGCCCACATAAGCAGGTCTGCACTTGTCATGGAAATCAGCCGGGAGATAATATCTTTCCACCGCGTGTCCAGAACAAAAAGCCGCATATTGTTTAATGTAGGTCGTTGTGCATTCTGTTGTTGTTGGCAGCCGTCTGAAGACAGCAGATAAGAGCCACTGTCCAAGCACCCAATGGCAGGCGGCCAACGTAATCCTATTTGACCAGATCTGGGCCGAGGGTGTGGGGTGGGCCGAGTTTGGTGGGGTCACACGAGGAGTACGCCGGGTCAACTTGAGGCTTTAGTCCCAAAAGTCGCTTCACAATCAAGGTAATTGGCGCGACACACAGAGGCAATCCCAATTAAAGAGTTAAACCTGTTATATTTAAAGAAGGGCAAAACGCTGACTAAAATCTGTTGTTTTTGTTCGAAAGGGAAAGAAAAAAAAAATCGCTTCCAAGAAATCTTAAGCCACTGGCCGCTTTAACTCATTTATTTTCATTCCGCTGCACTAATTCCTGGCCGTCTCCATATGTTGGAGGGCGAAGAGGGAGGGGCGAGTGTGTGCGAGTGTGCGTGTGTTGTACAAAAGTGTGTGTGTGTGTGTGTGTGTGTGTGGATGGGGGTGTCACGGATTAGGTGAGCTCTGTCTGGACATACGCTTTGAATAATCGCGCGGGATTGGCTGGCCATTGTGCATCTCTGAGTTTACAGTGCGCATGCCGCGAACTCGATGGTCAAGACACAACAAGCGCAGAAACACTCAACGATGGCCTCAAAACTGCTGCAGCGGAAAGAAGAAATGGATACCTTTGGAGCTGCAGGGAAAAGGGCCATCGCGAAAAAATGGATGACACAAACTGCAAAAACGATCAAGGACTGGACTGACTTTAATTGACAAAAGAAAAATGGAGGGGGAGTTACATTCGGATTTAATTTGAACATGAACAAATGGGCAACAGTTGGCTGTAGCTAACACTTTTTCCACAGCTAATGTTAACTTTTAGTAAAACATAAAATATGAAGAAAACAACCAATTCAAATTTACAGTAAAGACTATCTGATTGTTTTTATTTAATCTTACTTCAATTTGTCACTTTATTGCTTTATTTTACTTTGCAATGCCACACAATTAGCATTTTGTGGCATTTGGCAGTTGTGAAAAGCGATGACTAATTTTAGCTTTGGAACGCGTTAGGAAAGTGAGTGATACATGTGGACTGCTACAGAGAGTTTAAAATGAACTGTTCTGTTTTTAAGACGGTAAAAATCAGGCCCAGCGCCGTTAAAAACACTCTGTATAAAAGGTGAATGAATACTCTGTGGTTCGTTTGCCAGAGTTCATGCCCGGTCACTACTAAGACGGTTTAGTTGATCCATTAAGAAAAACAGTTTGATTCCAGCTCTTGACTATTTGCTGAGTGTCTCTACCTTATCTCTCCCCATTATGTGCACAACAACTATACTGCCTAATAAAGCCTTGAGTGTTTTTCTTCTCCATGTTTTAATAAATAATTTCTTTAAAGATATTCTTATTGTGTATTAGATTATTCAGTTGATCGATAATCATGATTATTCACGTCAAAATGTAATCGTAAGAACTGAAGTGAGTACGTCATTTCTGTTCAATTTGCACTCAAAAAACTACACGTAAAGTACTTTCTATCAGACTGTTTATGTGACAATTTTCCTTCAGAAAGTTTAATTTCGTAAACGCAAACTTGTGAAAGAATCAAATTAAGGATTTCACTGTTGTTTCAAATGTGAATAATCATAAAATTGTGATCTTTTTTCTCAAAATTGCCTTTAATGCACTGTTTAGGAAAAATATCTAATTGTGATTTTTCTGACCAGTGCAATTGCGATTTTTCTGACCAGTGCGATAGGATTATGTTCAAATTCACATTTTAAACACAATTTTGACGCTTTTAGCCTTGTTTTTGTTACGTTCAGTTGTGTTTGTCACTTTTAAACGCGTCTTTGTCATTTTTTGGCTTGTTTTTGTCGCGTTTCGTCGAAAAAGAGTGTTTGAACAGACAGCTGCATTAAAACCGCACTTTCATTAATTTGAGCACTGAAACGTCAGGTAAAAAGTAAAGTTGTATATCGGGTTATGTGTTTGACTCAAAAACAATGCGACGCTTGCCCTTTCTTCTGCTCGTCCGAAGTGTCCTGCCCCGCTCCTCATTAGCAGGTGTAATCCCCGAAGGCCCATCTGCCACAAACGCACATGAACAAACACGACTGTAAAGAGCGGCTATTGTCCAACTCTGAGCACTTATCGAGCCGGGCTGTTTGCTCAGAGCCACTGTTTACTGTGGTCAGGTGAGAGCTGCACCTGCCATGGGAGACAGACCAGAGCCACGTTTGTATATGTCAAATGTACGACGTCTGTTTGGTGTAAAGTGCTGCCATTTATGTTATAATTGTCCTTAGTCCTAGTAGTTTTTTTTATTAATTGTTTTTTTTTTCTATAAAAATGTTCTCTAATGATTATCTTTTTGTATTTTTTTTTCTTTCTTTCTTTTTCTATATTTTCTTTAATGAATTGTCTTTATTGTAATTTTTTCTATGAATTGTATTTTCTGTTAATTGTCTTTTTCTATTAATTTTCTAGTAATTGTCTTTTTCTTTTTTTTCTATGAATTGTCTTTTGTCCTCATAGGTTTTTCTGTAAAATATTAATAAAACATAGAACGTTGTTTGTGATATTTGAAGGACAAAGCTAACTCTTTACGCTTTTATCATGTCAAAACTACTGGATTATAACCATTCCATTGGCAGCAGAATGAGACGGAGGGGAAGGATAATATAATAAACTATTTTACAATATTCAAAAAGCTAATTTATAATACATTTTAACCATGAAAATGTATATTTTGAACTCTGTCTTTACTTTTTAGATGATTTGATCAGAGCCATTAACCTCTAGCCTGACCAGTCATTCCAGCTATCTTTCAATATCTTTGGACCGACAGCCACAGCTCTCTGCTGCCTTTCGCACATAAACCGTACTTTTGTGGGGCCGTCGTCACGTCCACTGTTCATCTGATTGACGCATGTTTGTCCCGCCCCCCTGAAGTCAAATGATGTGGCGGCATCTCCAGAATAATCAACAGTATTAAATAATACATGGAGATGAGAATGGCCAGGCAAATTAATCTCTAGATTAAATAATTCCAGTACATTTCGGATTCAAAATACATTTATTTTATATTTTATAGATATTGTTCTGGTGGATAAATCTTTTGTTAAACTAGTTTTTAGATTTAATGCCTGTGGGGAATGAATTCAGTGCTTTTAATGCCCAGCGGAAACCCTCTAAGTTGAATGAGTCTATTGTCTAAAAAAAAGTTTTGTTTTGTTTTTCAATGTGGTATTACATTTGATTTAGAGATATACTGTATCAAGCGTTTTCCTTAGTATCACATTCAAGTATTTCAAAAACTGACCAGACAATTCCTTTTTAAATGACAGCATCTTAAGCTCATTCTAATCTTCTCTTGTTTATGTAACGTTTATCCAAAGCAAACGGCACTTCTGTTCACCCTCTGATACAGATCCCTCTCCTCGTGACCCGGGCATTCAGAACTCACTCTGTCCTTTAGCTGCAACATTAATAATACATCATTTCTCTACATGCAAAAAGACATGTTTGGGTTCATCCATTCAATACAACACGGAGAGGCTGACACAAAATGGCCGCCTTGGACTGGAAGAGGCAGTAAGCCAGAGCCGCAGCAGACACTCAACACGTTTTATGAGTCCTCCTCTCTTTCTTTTCTATTGGAGGGAGATTAACACATCACTGCTTGATTGCTCCCGCCTCTGCCTTGTTTTTGATACACTTTATGGGGCGACCGTGACCCCCCTCACACACACGCACACACAGGATTACAGAGGGGAAACATAATCTCGATTTGGGGGCTGAGGGGATAAGGGAGACAGACGAAGATGTGGCGTAATCAAGGAACACCCCAAGAACGAGTCCAAGCTGAGATTTATTCGCAATGTCAATTAGAAAACATATGTCCGGGTGCGGTCGGTGAGAATTAACGAGAATATACGTCAATAACAACATCTGGAAAACCAAACTTAGCTCTCTTAAAGGAAAAATATTCAGCATTTTTCATATTGCTGTTATGAAATTGCGCTTGAGTACCTTAAATTTGCCATCTCGTGTTTTAAAACAAAAACAATGACCTGTGTTATCAGTCACTATGAAATAACACTTACTGAGTGCATCCGCAGCAGATGGCACCAGTGCTATATATAAAATCAAATCAAATCAAATCAATTTATTTTTATAATGCCCAAAATCACAACAACAGTTGCCTCGATGGGCCACAGGTAAAAGCAGTTCAGATAACTGTCCCAGAATGCCCCTGTCCTTTGACCCTCCTTCGCGGCGAGGAAAAACTACAAAAAACCCCATGGGAAAAAGTAGAAACCTCGGGGAGAACCACAGTGAAGGAGAGATCCTACTCCCACGGACGGACAGGCTGCAGATTAACTAGGAATGACGCATCCACTTGGACTGTGGAGCCAGAACCACTCAAGAGGGAGGTGGCTTTAAAGAGTTCCTCCAGGCGAGTGATAAAATCGAGTGAAGTTAGCGTTGAAAAGAAGTTATGATGCGGATTTGCTGCAGCAGTTATCGTGTTTAGAGGCAGAAATGGTAACGATTTTAGCGATGATTTAAGGACTTAAAACAGCGAAAGATTCTCTGATAAGTGACGTAGATGATTTGAAAATACGTCAGAAAATCCCAGAAGTTCAGCAGGAAGTGTGTTTGACGCTCGGAGGGGGGGAGGATTTTCTAATAAACATTCCTCAATGCAACTGAATGCTACTTCAGTTGTGTTTTTTATGACAGAACATTGTTAGAACATGGTTTAAAGCTCAAAAAAGTCACCGTAGCAGAATATGTGTCCTTTAACACGTACGTCGACTGGGTGGAAACTTTGACAATCTTGCGAATGTAGATTTGAAGATATGCAAAATTTGAAAATCGAGTGTATTGCTGCAAAATGAGCTGATTTAAAACAAAAATGGAAAAAGTTATGTTGTAAAGTTTCAAATAAGAGGATGAGGTGATATTTCTCTAATTAATTTTTAAAAACGTTTCACATTTGTCTGACAATTAAACCATTTACTGATATGTTTTAACACATTTCTGTTGGAAATACATAATATTGTTGACTATTGTTATTGGAAACTCGAAGAAAAACATTGAGATATTCATTTTTGTGCAGCCCTAAAGTAATCACTAAAAAGTTATCAAGCAATTTAAATCAAACTTTTCCACAGATAAAAAAAAACAAACAAAACAAAACAAACAAAACAGGGTAACGCATTAGATTAAGATTCCTTTGTAAACTATTTATAATGCATTATTAAGCCCTTGTTATGTGTTTATAAGGCCTATTAAGGCAATTAACAGCTTAATAACTGAAAACAATCCGATATGGAGCTTATTGATGCTGTGTACATGTGGTTTATCAACACAAACATGGATTATAATCATGTATAAGGTATTATAAGTGCATAAACAAATAACTAGTGCTTATTAACTCCTTATAACTAGTTTACTAAGGAACCTTAATCTAAAGCGTTACCCAAAACAGTAGTGAAATTCACCAAAATATAGACCTTCCAGATATTTTCTTAATGATCAATAATAATAAGCTTCACAGACAAAGCAACACAATATGATCATAAACCCGTTTTCTCTCTATCTAGTTTTCGAAGTTTTAGAATAGATTAGAATCTGATTTTTGACACTTTTGACAATTCTATTTTGGACAACTTTGATCTAGATTCCTTGTCTACGAGTCACAGTAAACAAATTAATGCTGCACAATTAGTCAAAAATCGAATTGAAAACGCAATTTTAATAGACGGACATAGCAAATCACAAATGCTGCAATGTTTGAAGTGCCATAATGTCCTCCACAAATAATGAAATATCCTGATTTTCCTGCATAAAAACTGCAAACCCTGTAGATTAGATATGTCAAAACATTTTCTGATATACACATAATCTTTTATTAGTTAGTCGGTTCACAATTCAGTCTTTTTGTCAATTCTCCTGGATGTGAACTTTAAACAGAACCCTAATAAGCAAAACATAAACCACGAATCTAATCGCAAAACTGGTCAGATTAATCAACTATAAAAAAATCATACAAATTGATCATCTTAATCGTTAACTGTACTATACAGACTCTTTATAACAAATACAGTGACATTATTACATCAAAATGTCAAAAAGAATAGATTACTGCTGATTTTCCTCAATAAAACACTTCATTCATAAACATAATCAATCTAGAAGCCTTATTTTAGCACATTTCTACCTTTATTTGGATGATAATGTATTTAAAAAGTTCAAATATTGTCAGTTTGATTGTCGAACATGCAAAAACATAGGTATCAAGACAGAACCGATGAAGACACAGACCCCTGCCACCAAAAGAACCAATAACATAACATTATTAACATCATTAACTCACAAAGAATGAATAACAAAATACAAATAACCACTTTGACTTGTCGACTGCTAAAAGAATCTGCCCTAAAGTGACAGAAAACACACCAAAATCAACCGACACGTCGCCGTTCTTTAATCTTAACGGCTGCACAAGGTCACGGGGGAAACAGACGAGGAGACAAATCATCATCATCATCATCATCATCATCTCAAACTCCAGAGAGAGAAAGAGAGGGGGAGAGGAGGCGAGCAGGGAAGGCCGAGAACGCATGAAATCCAAAAGCAGCGAGTGAGAAAGGGCCAGTGGCGAACGTACAGTGAGCTTAATGGCTGCTGCGAGAGAGGAGCTTATCTTCCCACCGCAGCTAATACCAGCGTCTCAATTAGATGAAAGGCTCTCTCTCTCCGTCTCTTTCTCTCGCTTTCTTTCTTTCTTTCTATAATTTTTTGTTCAATTTCTCCAGGCAATTTATTTAGGGTGGGAAGAGAAAGAGGAAGGAGAAAAAAAAAAAAGAGAAAGAGAGGAGCAGCGCGACCCCATTGGCTGAACGCGCGGCGAGTCACGCTGAGGATCGGCCAATCGGGGAGCAGCGACTCGGGGCCTCAGCAACAACATGGCTATTTACTCTATAAGCTCGACAGAAATGTGCTGTAGCTTCAGTCGGATAAGCAAACAGAGTCTTTAAAAATGTGTAAACAGAAGAGAACGGAGGCAGAAGTGAAAAGGAACATGCTGTGATTTCGGTGAGAAACTGGGATTGACCTCTGATTATGACGAAATATGAAAAAATAAGATGGTTTTAGCAGATTAAAAAAAAAGGATATCAGAGTTTGATTTTAAGACATTTGAGAGCATTTTTTATGAAGGAAAACACAGATTTTACTGGAAAAATACTAAGAAATGTTGAATTTAACTACAGATATATCACATACTTTACCACAAATTACCACAAATGCTCAAATACAATTTTAAGGTTAGAAGGTTTTCATCCCTTTTTGGTATAGAAATGCAAATAAACTCACATTTCTTTCCTGAAACTCAAAACTGTTGCTTATTTTTTGTTGAAAATACTTTTTTATGCTTTGCTATTTATTACCATTTAGATCAGATATCAGTTAAACATCAAAAATATATGTAACCCACTTCATTCATATACATTCTGATGACATGTTAAAGGGTTTATACTCCCGCACATTATCAAACGTTTCTTTCGGGATGCAAATGAATACTAAACTAAAATAATTTCAGTTGCTGTGGATGGAAAGACAGAAAGATGCAAAACTGAGTGCGCTGGATATTTTTAGATTTCATTGTGGCGTTGGTTGGATTAGCCGGGATTATGCAAAAGACAGCGGCGTTCATTCACTGTTTAATGTCTTTTGTGCCGTGCAGTTTTTATTTTTGCGCTCGGCCTCGGGGTTATGGCACGTGTGTTTGGGGCTCCCAGTGGAACCAAAGGATTAGACCAGCGCTCCCTCCAAAAATGAGGCGTCGCACTGGACCCAATAATCAGGAACGACAAGCAATGGACGTTTAATTCATTATAAAAAGTTAAATTAGTATAAGATTCTTCCCACTGTGGTTTTCTACCTATATGGAATCTGTTTTTTTTTGTTTTGTTTGTTTGTTTTTTTACATATAATTTAACTTCAGTTGATACAAGATTTTATAACATGGTTATTTATACAGAATTGAATCTACTGACTTGAAAATAAAACATGCAAAAACATATCTATGTTTATCAAAATAATTTTGTGTCATAATGAATCAGAATGAATTTAGATTTCAGATTTGACATCATACTCAGTAAAGGCCGACTCTTACTCAATTAAAATAGAAATTTTAATTCTAAATAGTTTAACTACATTATCAGTGTGCATTAAATAAACCAAATGATCTTCCATCACACAAGGATCACACAAGGGTTTGGGTTAAACAAAATGTCACACATAGATAGATATTTAAACAACTATAAGAGGCCCGTGACCTGCAGTGTTTCCACAGATGAGAAGCTCAGCACATGGCACTGTCCAGTATTATTCAACAATAAAATCTTAATTTTTCCAAATGACTTCTTAAAAGAGCTTGCAGTGAGTTATGTCTGATGACTCAAACAGTTCACTTGCTGGTCCTTCTGGACCTTTTTAACACCAGAGCATCTTAGAGCATCACTGCAGGCCACTCTCTGGAGTTTTTATATATTTCACCCACAGCAGCAAAGAGTGAGGGGCAGAGAAAGCAAACAAAACATACGGCCTTTTGAACAAGGCCTGCTTTCAAATGGAAAAACCATCACAGTATGTGACAGTGTGCACCTGTCAGCGCACCTGACAATATACTCCATCAACCCAAAACATGCCCAGCAGGTCGAATCCTCCAGCTCCAGACGCCGTGCACAGATCAGGAGATGGTCCTGAGGAGACGCCCAGTGGCTCTGAAGGATGGGTCAAATGCAGAGGACAATGAAGTGTACCTTAATCTTAACCTTGACCTGGATGTCCTGCTTATTTCTGTGGAAATATTGTTCCTTTGACTATAATATTCCAGAGTATAGCCTTAGACGCATCTGCATGGGGCATGTTCAGAAGGCTGGCTTTAACTATCTAGTTCAATGGAATTATACAGGTGACTTTCCACCTCATACTGTGCCTTTAATTAAATAAGATGTGTTTAAAAACATTTAGACTAAGTACAGATGAGGTTAGACAAAATCATATTGTAAATAAGTCTGTTGCACATTTCACACTGAAATGATTGAGCAGTGAATGCACAAACAATGTGGACGAGCCGATATCAGATGCCAGATAATTCCTGGCCCGTCCCGCGGTGTACGAGGCCGGGTTGTCACGAGCGAGCCGTATATCTGTCTCCGTTGGTGAATCTGGCCCCTGTTCGCGGCGTTAGCATGCGGCGCACGCTAACGCCGGCTGTGAATGCAGAGTGAGCGGCGCATGGACGGCCCCTCTGTCTCTCAAAGACACTGCCGCAGCTGCATGTGCGCGATAAGAGCAGCCATTCACAGACCACCCCCCTCCTCTCGGCCTACGCACCACTCTGCCGCCCGCGCACACACATATACACAACCACACACACAGACACACACAGACACACACACTCTGCACGTGCACGGAGCTCTGCAGGTTGTGATGCTGGATCTCAGTCTCAGTCTGTTGTTTCTGGTCAAAGGTGCTTTCATACTGGGGCTGAAACCAGTCCACCGATTAATCGCAACTGATCGATTATTGAGATAGTCGTCAACTAATTTAGAAATCGAATAATCTGGACTAAACACAGATGCAAAAGTAGAGGTTTTATGATTCAGACAGAACAGGAATTACTTCACAAATGACAGAAAACTAGGGCTGTCCCTTGATTTTCAAACAGTTTGCCAAGGAACACTGGTGTGCCTTGAAAATATATCTAATTTGAGTTAAGAGATTCACAAATGCAGATTTCATTGACTAATATACCTTTTCCTGAGCCACGTCTGCACCCAAAAATAATACAAAACCATCACTATTGCCAAAATGAAAGAACCAGACCAAGCCACAAACATGATTTGGCACATACAGGCATGGCAGAAAGTGTTGACACCCCCTGAAAGTATTTCTCCCCAAAACGTATTGTAATTATACATTTTTTGCTTTACACATGTTTATTTCCTGTGTGTGTATTGGAACAACACAAAGCTAACACAGCTAATTTGACATAATTTCACACAAAACTCCAATAATGGGCCGTACAAAATCACTGGCACTCTTTCAAAACTATGGATAACTAACTTTGTTTAAGCATGTGATGCTCATTTAAACCCACCTGGAGAAAGTAAATGGTGTGGGAAATATAAATATCACACCTGAAAGCAAGTCTTTTTGGAGATAAATATTACATGTTATAGGACAGAAATCACATATTTAAACCTAAATTATCTTTTTCAGTAACGTTTTCTTTGGAGATGGAGTGCCGTGGTATCTTTTAATCCCAAAATGTGTGCCGTGACTCAAAAAAGGTCGAAAAACACTGGTTTAGTCAATGAATCGGTCAATAGTGTGTTAGTTGACCAAGATTTTTATTGCCAACTATTTATCATATTTAGTTTAAAGGGATTTAAATGGCAAAGATAGCAAAAAATTATGATTATGGAGTAAGTTTTGATGTATTTTTACCACGCCTCCTTTATGTCGAGGGCAGAGCAGGTCTTTAGTCATCCAAGGATTTCTTTACTCGATTTTAGCCCAACAGGAAACTTGTATAGTTTGTGTTTTTGGTCAAACTTCAGGTGCGCTGTCAGTCGAACACGAGCAGTTTGACGTCACAAAAAGCACAATATATTGGCGCTCTATTCACCTTGTTCCATCCCACCCACCACTGACTCGTTTTGCCAAAGATCAGCACTTCTGTTGTAATGGCACTTCCTGTTTGGCTTGTGTAAAATGTTTAATGTACACGTACAACAACTTACTAAATAAGTTGAACTGGGAAAACCAATCTGGGCCCGGAAGTGCAGTACTGAGGAATGGCCACTAAAACAAACTGGCGCTGTGATAGTGTCTTATCCAGATCTTATTCTATACTCCAGCAGGACGTCCTCTAACAGTGTTATTTAGCCTCATCTGGTCAAAATGAGTAAAAATCTTATTTTTTACGGGTATTTCGCCTTATAAACTACGAACTGATAAATCAAAAGTAATAATCTCTAGACTAATTAGACTAATCGCTTCCTGAAATACTTATTTGGTTGAAGCCGTAATTTATACAAATCCTGGGTTTGGTTTGAGATGTTCACTGACGTCAAAGTGCAGCGCCGTTAAAGGCAGATGAGATGGAGAGGTGGCAGAGGTCAGCGTTGGGTTTTATCGCTAACAAAGATGAATCACATTGTGGCTAAAGAGATACAGCGCTGAGGAAACCGGATGTCTGCATCACCCCTGACACAAATATATGGCTGTCATTGGCTTCATTTGACAATGAATGAAACCAGGGAAAGAGAGAGAGACGAGGGAAGGATATAGATAGAGCATATGCAGGAAACTGGAAATGTCTTGTGTAAAATCGTACTTTAAAGGTGCATCTTCTGTCCCTGTCACGATAATTACTATATCGACTTCAATATATAAGAGATGGAATCTTTTTTTTTTCATTCTTATGTATTACATTTAAGCTGCAGAGGCTTGAATCTATGACTTAATGATGATACTACCTGTTTTGATGTTTCATTCTGTTACCATATACTGCAGCTCATGTTTTTATTATATGTTTGTTTAGAAAAGGGTTTATCAGGATTCTCCTGTTTTAGTGTTTCAATGTCATCGTTTATTGCAATATTTTCATGTGCCATGGGCTCTGTGCCCAGCCCTGTGCCGCTGCTCCAGGTTGACTCGCCAGTGTGCGAATCCCCTTCTCGCCTTAGTTCTGCCCTTATGAGGTTTTCTACAGAAAACAATAATCAATATTTCAAGATTATGCAACAGACAACGAGTCACGGGTGGACAATCACAGACAGCATGCTAGAGTCAAACTTCACACTTCACCAGAGGATAAGTCTGTGTTTATTAAGGCAGGCGTTTGTGTCTCCAAAATAAATTGAATTATTAAAGTTAGGTTAGCATTAGCTAGCATACACACGGTCCACAAATGTCTGAAATGTGTTTAAAAAAGGACTAAAAGGACTGAAGCTGCATTAATTAAATGATGAAAAATACTGATTGATCCATTTTAAAATTATTTTCTTTAATTGGAAAACATTATATCATCATTAGTCCTTTACTGCTTGGAGTCACGTATTTGCGACAAACTCACAAACTATTCTTTTGATTTCAGAATGGCTCATGACAAACTGCTGCATATTTTCATTTTGACGCAACTTGCCTCTTGATGGAAAAAACAACAAAATTAGGGAAATAACTTTACCATGTTGGCTGTGCTGATGCCTAACAGCACCCGGCTAGCTCTGTGTTAGCGTCACTACTTCCTGTCCAATTCTAAAACGAATAAACGCTTAAAGATCACACAGAGAACAGTGAGCTGCAGGAGGATGTCACTGACAACATGTTACAGACTTTACACATGAGATCAACACTTTCACACTTTGGACATCAGATGTTAATAATATATGGACCACTCCTGAACAAACGGGGCCCTTAAACTATATCAACTAACTAGCCTGTCTACTTTTGGCAACCATCGCCCATGAATGTGTGCATAACCCTGATGACATCCACGACAGTCGCTCCCGTCCGCCGCTCCAAACCCCGCAGTCCACACAGAACATCTGAGGGCCCATTCATTTGTGGCTCCTTCTACAATTAGCTCATGTTGCGCTTATAGCTAATCTGTATCTTGGCAGCGGTCCATGCCTGAGCTGGCGTGTGTCCAGACGAATCAGTCACAGAGCTCTCCGTCAGGCTCAGATGAAATATGTGCAGAACTGAAGACGACCTGACGGTGTTTAGTTTGTCTCCTCCTCGTGCACCAAGTCCGCATGCGCCCCTCGCCTCGGCTCACACACTAATTATTGGCAGCCTCGAGAGTTTAATAAAGAACAAATTGTGGTTATTGGTGAGCAAACAGCATGAGGCGGGCGCGGTTTATATTGTCAGTGAAAGTGAGAGAGGATATTATAGGCATTTTCCAATCATTGTAGAACTACTGTATATTGATGATATTGGAACTTATACACTGCAAAAAAGGCCTATCAAAAAATAAGAAAAATAAACTCAAAATAAGACCTTTTTACCCCAATTTAAGTGAAATTATCTGCCAGTGGAATAAGATTATTTTACTTATCAAGTTTACTTAAAACAAGTCAAATAATGTCAATTTGAAGTAGCCCTGTCAAGTGAAAAAATCTTAAAATTGGACTTTTAAGATTAATTTGCTTAATTCAAGTAAATTTAACTAAGTTAGATAATCCCTTTTTGCAGTGTAGCCATATTTTAAACATAAATATTGAGCGATTGTCAAATATAGAAGTGGTTCTCAAACGTTTTACATCAAGTACCACCAAAAAAAGATGTTGACTAATCGACTACTAAAATAATCGTTAGTGACAGCATTTGTTAGCAATTACAAACAAACTTGACCAAGAAGGTATCAGACTTGAACTAGCAGTAGCATTGAAATTAATTGATGAATTAATTTTTTTTTGTGATTTTTCGTTGATTGCCATAAATAAGGACATTCAGATCCAAAAATGAAAGATGTATTTGGTACAAAACTGGCATTGGGATGTCAAAATTAACTGAAAAAAATAATTGTGACAATTATAAAAGCAAAATTCAGTATTTTGCTCCAAAACCTACTACTTTATCTGGTTGTTTTTGCCATAATTACTTAATTTTGTCAGTGAGAAATTTCCCTTTCATAAAGCTGGGCACAAACTTGAGGAATAACAGCGTGTTAGACAATGGGAATGAAAGAAAATTAAAGGTTTTACTGTAGTTTAAGCTCTCAGTAAATGTGAATAATTGTTAAATCGTGTTCTTTTCCTCACAATAATCGTAAAAGTACACTGAAAAAAAACCTTTGATGTGATTAAGTGATTAAGTGATTAGATCGGTTGCACAAGCTTGAAATGTCTTTTCTGAAGTGTTGACAATGTTCCGTTACAACCAATTTAATCATGTTAAATAACATAATAATTTATGTTTATTTTTAAACCATAGTATCAAGAATTTTGAACCATTTCAATCAATCACTTAAAATTGACACAATAATTGCATGTATTTTTAAGGTATTTTTACAGGTATGATTTAACTGTTTGAATCACTTAAGTTTTGACACTGAAAAAGTGTCAAAGAAGAATCACTTAGGGTTAAGTGAGTTGCATTTTTCATATTGTTGTTAGCCTTTAAACATGCTCTTGAGTGCCTTAAATTTGCCATCTCCATGTTAAAAAAAGAAAAAAAGTTTCTTATTCAGTCTGTGACCTGTGTTATCAGTCACTATGAATTTACACTTACTGAGTGCATCCAGCCAGCAGCTATTTATACAATCTAGTGAAAGCACTGAAAAGATGTTATGATGTGGATTTGCTGCAGCAGTTATCGTGTTTAGAGGCTTAAAAACGCGGAATATTCTCGGATAAGTGACACAGATGATCTGAAAATATGTCTGAAAATCAGGGAAGTTCAGTAAGAAGTGTGTTTGACGCTCGAAGGGGGGAGGATTTTCTAATAAACATTCCTCAAAACAGCGTGGATGCAACTGAATGCTGCTTCAGGTGTGTTTTTGATGACAGAATGTTGTTAGAACAGGGTTAATTGCTCACTGTAGCAGAATATGTGTCCTTTAACACTTTTTTCAGTCAAGTGATGATGATACATACATTTAAATGGTGCAATCACATGTTTAGTGATACACAAATCTGCTTCATTTACCTTCAGAGAGGGGCCTAATCCCTTTTTTCAGTGTAGCTACTATATCTTTGCCTTGTGTTGCGTCGCTCTGTGCTATTGTGTTCTTGTCTAAGTAATCACTGGTGCAGCACAACCTTGAGCTGGAGCTGGAGCTGGAGCTGGGGCTGGGGGCTGGAGCTGGTGCGTAATGGTTTTAGTAGTCCCTGTGTGACTAAGACAGAGAAACAAGCCGCAGAAGACGGCAGAGGCGACCGCGCACATGCTTGTCGACAGGCAGGCTTGCAACTATGACGACTCTTACCGTGCGCTCGTGATTCGCTCGGCCCAACGCTGGCTGCAGTTATTGTTATCCACTCGGAAAAATGGGTCAGGAGGTGGAGAATCTTGGGTTGTGTAAAAAAAAAAAAATGCAGATAAACCAGGGCTGCATGATTTGGGAAAACATCAAATTGGGATTTTTAATAATGAGATTCTGTTCAAAGTTTACATTTTAAACGCTTTGAAATATGAACTGACAAACTAAGAAAAGAAGTACACTAACCACGATTATTTTTCCGATTAGTCAACTAGTTAAACGATTATTTCTATTGCATATTTAGACTTTTAAAATCCATTATCAGCCAAATAAAGGTTGAAATATGGTCACTGAAGACTTCTATATAGAAAATATTAATGAATAAAGTGTACTATTCATAAAAATCAGCAATAATCTATAATTTTTTGACATGCTGATGTAATAATGTAACTGTCTTTGTTTATAAAAGGTCTTTTGAGATACGTATTGAGTCTGTATAGTTCAGTTAACGATTAGTACATTTTTATTGTTGATTATATTTTATAGTCAACTAGTCATGATTAGTCGATTAATCACAGTCCTAATTTTGATCATGCTTTAAAAACTTGAGACTACAGGGTTCTGCAGAAGAAAACAGGATTTTTCATCGTTTGTGGAGGAAATTAAACCATATCAATAATTGCAGCCTTTGCGATTTACCGATTTCGTCCATCAAAATTGCATTTTCGATCACGATGAATTGCGCAGCCCTGAAATAAACATGTATTTCCTTTGCATTTCGCCGTCTTGCGAGCTGATTCACTGCTAAGCGGGATGAAAGACGGAGGGGGAGGGGGTAAGAAGCCGGGGAGGAAAATCAATACCTGTGTGCATGAATCTAGCTGCGGCTGCCACAAAGCATTATGGGAACATGACGGGTAGACGGAGTTGTGGGCCGGCCTGTGTGCGTGCTGCATGATAAACTCCCAGGCGAAAGAAAAGGCTGCAGTCAAGCTTTGAGCGTGCAGCTTAGTGCATGCGGAGAAATCGATGGGGTGTAACTGAGCCTTGAGAATATGGCTGGTCTTTGCCAATTAGGGATGTCACAATAACACATTGTGAAGCGCGATATTTAGCTACAGAAAATATCATGATTCAAGGTTTTTATGGTTAACTGATTAGACAATTAACCATGACTAAACGCTTAACCGAGTGAAGACGTCTTAAATGGTTAACTGGCGCTAGTGCTGCAATGATTAGTCGAGTAACCATGACTAGTCGACTATAGAAAATAATCGACAAAAGAAACTGATAATCGTAATCATTAACTGAACAATACAGACTCTAAAACACAAGTCAAAAGCCCTTCTATTACAAAAACATGTATATTATTACGTCAAAATGTCAAAAAAGAAAAGATTATTGCAGATTTACATCAAAATAATAAATTTTCTCCATCTAGAAACCTTCAGTCCCATATTTCAACTTTTATTTGGATGATAATGTATTTAAAACGTTCAAATATACAATAGAAATTATCATTTGACTAATCGACTAATTGAAAAAATAATTGCTGACTAGTCGACAACTGAAATAATTGTTAGTGACAGCCCTAACCAGCACGTTTCATTTTTGGCCTTATTTACCATGTTTTAATACACAATTACGCAACCAGAGGGCGCCTGGGCGAGAACCGCATTCAACTGTGACGTCTCTGAGTGAAAACAAGTTTGGTAAAAGTGTAATACGGTTGATTTATCCAGTAAAGACAAACCAAACACGAGTGACACTATGAACTAATATTGATCTTAAATGGTTCATTGAATTTCACGTTGGTGGAAAAAACGGACCACTTTTTGTCTCAGACGGAAAACAATCTTTCACCTACACAAGCTAAAGGTACGCGGCTAATGTTAGCGATTTTACAACTTGAAAATTTAAAATGTATTCATAATCACTACAACAATGCGTCAAAACAGCATATATAGCTTTCATTCAGTGAGTGAGTGAGTTTTTAAAAGAAAAAGACAGCTTTTATTTAATACATTTTAATAAAGTTCTAACTTGGCTTTACTTGGTTTTGTCAATATCAAGATTTTGTTCTGACTGTGACTGTTCTGAGTCTGACTAGTAAGTTAAAGCATGCCCTTTTTATTTTCAATAGAAACTTTAATGATCGTGTCAATATTCAAATATCCCAAAAATATCAATATTTTGGGCTTCGCAATCATTTATAATATTGAGCAGCCCTAATTGTTAATGCACATTGTTCACAGACTTCAATAACAAATCTTATCACATTATTAGACTTCTTCCTTTAAACATTCAAATCTGAAACGGCAGAATAAACATGTTTTACATGCAATTCCTTGTGACCCGGTAAATCAATGTGACATTTTTTCCCGCACAGCATGGCAGACACCAAGGACGTGAGTGGCTGGTCTCCATGGCGACACGATGGAGGACTTTGAAAACACACAGGTCAGTTTAGGTGCACTAACATCCTCCGCTATCCAAACAGGGCGTACACGTTTAGACTGCAAAAAAGACAGACAGTGCAGTTGGACAATAAGGATTTTGATCGGAATTCTTGATGTTTGCTTCAAAGAGACATCATGCACGGGATTGGGGTTCCGACTTGTTTGCATTCGTGTGCTTTTTTCTTGGAAAATCTGGATTAATGTGACCAGTAATAAACTCTCTGCGTTCGCTCTTTAACTGCATTTAAAGCTGGACTACCTGATTTTCACACTGTGGAACCAAAAGTAGTTTTTAACTCACTCTTGTCCCTCGCTATCACAAACCCTTTGCCACATCGTTAAAATTCACATACATTCATTTTCAGACCTGTGCACAGCTTTAAAACAGCTTTTTTGAGATAACAAAGTGAAACTGGGGAGGACCACCCAAATGCAGTCAATCAGAGCACTGCTTTCTCTAACTTTTAAACAAAATTCTTTATTATTAGACGCAGACAGGGGTCTCATTTTTGTCACAAAGTGCAACCTTTACGAGACACTATATGGTGGGAAACACAGAATAAACCAATTTACACCCAAAATAGTAAGCTACACCTGCTTTAGTAGAGCTACCCAGTCAGTTCTGTCACTGAGACTGGGTTAGCTTAACTGATCCAAAGCTGTTCCACCTGACCCTAACTCTAACATTACCCTAAATGTGAAAAAAAAAAATTTTTTTTGCTAGGGTAGCCACCAATGCAAAGTATAAGTGAGTTGGGAAAAAATGTAAGTGTTTTGGAAAAGGTCGTACCATTTTGACTTTAGCTCGCTAACATTACGTCAGAAGAAACGCTAGTGTCAGGTTTTTCTTTGCAAATCTGTTGCTCATATCTGAACGATTGACAGTAAACCCTTAAATGTAGTAACTGGGTCCACTCTTTAAAGTTTAAGGTACTCAAGAGCAAGATAATGACAATATGAAAAATTCATAATATTTTTCCTTTAACAAAGTTTAATTGAGCTAACCAGGAGGTTTTGTTGTTGTTAACCTTTCCAAAAGCCAAACAAAGAGCTAAAATGTTAAAGTGCATGTGACAGGTTTTTACAATTTTCTAGTTTTGACTTTATTTGGCGTAATAATGCCTACTGTAAATATAAATTGTAGTTTTATGCCAATCAAGTAGCAGTTTATGAATAAAAAATATGTGGACAATGACAGGAAGTAGAGCAGCAGAGTTCATAAACAAAGTGATGACACCACACTGATACAAATAATTTGTCACAATTTACACAGAAACACATTTTTCCCTTTAAACTTTAATTTTCTCATGTATTTGATTTGCCTTACAATATTTTCTGTCACATAAGAAGAGTTCTGTTACTTTACGTTCCCATGGTTACTAGGCAACAGTATGGGATATCCTAATGTCATCATTTACAACCAGGAAGTAAGATTTCAAAAGTAAATACTTTTACGTTACGTCAAAATATGCAAAATATGACAAAATTATCTTCACTGCATTTTAGTAAATTAGTAAAAACATTTTTTATGTTTTATCTTCTATTGTTGTGATGAATTCAGGCCCTGAGTTTTGTGATCAATAATGTGCACAAAACAATGCACTTTTACCAAACAGTATTATGTTTAATTATGTTGGTGTCAGTGGACCTGCTGTTTCAAGGTTACCTGAGCCACTGAAGCGAGCAGCAGTGACTTGGCTTTATGCTAATGACCTCTCAAATCAGATCGTTACCTATGAATATGCTCTGCTTGATTGGGTCTTGCATAAAACATACACAGCTGCTTAAAAATGAATAAAAAACACTACAACAGCAGTTCAAAAGGCAGCGTTTCAGGAGGTTCTTGGTAAATCATTGTGTAGATCATTGTAAATCCATCACGATCAGCCGCTGCGTCCTGATTGGCTGAGCTCTGTTGACAATAGCGACAATCCTCTTATACAGTTTAGAGATTTGGCACTGATACATCTGCTTTTGGATTGAAACAGAGAACCTGGGACTTATTCAGGTTGCAATGTAATCATGATAGCTAAAAAAAATTTAATGTGTGACAATTTCAATTCAATCTATAGAGCAAAAAATGCTGTAAATGTAAACTACTTTTTTCTTGCTGTTTTGTCTCACTTTGTTATGTCATTTAGTTCAATTTCGTAAAGCTAGTCACAAACATAAGGTATAGTAATTGGTTTGACAATGGGAATGAAAGAAAATTAATGATTTCACTGTTGTTTGGACTCAGTAATCGTAAAAACAAAACACTATATTGTGATGTTTCTTACAATAATCGTAACACTACACTGTTACCACTTTTGATTTACAGTGTTGAATCAGGCTTTTTAACGAAACAATGATAATAAGATATGTTTTTGTCTGGCAGTCAGTGAATTAAAACTGAAATCGACTAAAGACTTTTTGCACGGAAAAGTTGACTACAAGGGAGCAAGGTGGCGTTCTAGAAGAGCTCTCAAAACTAAGAATGTCCATAAATCTGACCCAAAATGCACCAAAAGATCATAAAATTGAATACATTCACACAATCACAACTTTGCGTCCAGAAAAGTACCAAGAAACTACTTCAGAAAGCAAAAAAAAATGCATCAGTCACTGCTAAAACTCATTCTGTGTCTTGTACTTTCTGCTGTTGTCCATATACACCTTTAAAATCCCAATAAAACAATGAGTCGACTAAAGGTTTGGTTGACTAAAGCTGTGTTTTTGATGTCGCCCAAACATGACTGTTTTCTTCATAAATAAAATTGTACATGAATTATACGTTTTCTTCAAGCGGCTGATCTCAGTGCTTCACAAAAAGACGTGTGGTAATTCCAAGTATGTGTCACTGTGAGACAAGGATAAAGCTACAATAAAGACACAAATTTCAGGTTATTGTCAGTTTTTTCTACTTGCTTTTCACTTCTCTGCCAAGCCTCTACGCCACGTTTCAACCTCTCTTTATGATTTACAGTACGTTGGGTTCAGATAGAGTTAGACGTGTTAACGAAATAGAAATATAATATTTAAGGTCTAAACGCGAGTGCCGTGCATTGATGAACAAGAAACAGCTGCTGCTAACACGTGCTAGCTTTGTTGTGCTAACTCTGTCGGCTCAACAAATAAAAGTATCATCACTTAAAATACGTTGTTTTTTCACAAGTCAGCGTTTGGTGAGGAGGGATTATTTTGTCTTTATATTGGCTTTTTGCAGTTTTGTTCTCCCCTGAGTCTGCTTCTTGTTCTCTCTTGTCCAAACATCTTGCGCTAAACCAGTCCGTGGGTCTATAAAGTGAGCAGCTCGCAATGGAAGCTAGTACCTCTCACGTCCCCTGTCGGCCCCTTCAGTCTGGACAGTACGGTTCACCTTTGCCTTCCTCGCTCCATACTGGTCTTATGGAAACATGGCTTGAAGCTGGGGTACCTGATTGTCCCACTGTGGAACCAGAAGTAGCTTTTAAATCAATCTAACTCGTCCCTCGCTCTCACAAACCCTTTGGTACATCGTTAAAATTCACACACATTCATTTTCGGTCCTGTGCACAGCTTTAAAACAGCTTTTTTCAGATGACAGTGAAACTAGAGAGGACCACCCAGCGCAGCCAATTAGAGCGCTGCATTTAGCTTTTACTTCGAGACAAAATACTTTATTATTAGATGCAGACAACACACAGAGGTTTCATTTCTGTCAGAAAGTGCTGCTTTTATAAGACACTCTTTGATGAAAAAAACAAAATGTCATAATTTACACAAAAAAGTCAGGTACCCCAGCTTTAAGACTCCATCAACAAAAACATCTCTTAATTTTCACAGAAGGCTCATGTCTTGTTTGACCGTGTTTTGATGTTTGAGATGCACTAGCTGGCTTGAATATATAGCCTATAATAAATAATTCAGACAAATATTGAGGTTTTCAGATAAAATGTGATTAATTATTACTGTGAAAATCCTCAAAAAGACAATCAATATGACAAGAGCCTTTCTTCTGCACCCACGGACCTCATTATTATTTAACTGTAGGGCAGAAAACTGGAGCGTGAAAATGCTATTGTCAAAGGAGTTCTGCTAAAAGTATATCTACTATTATTTTACCGCGAGCACAAATGGAGGCTTAATCTTCTATTCTTTTCTAATGGACAGTGTGTGGCGCATTGTATACTCTGCAACAACTCCCAAACTCAAAAGCCGGCTTAATAATTCATAACGAAGGCAGAAATACGGCATTCTGCATCGTTTTTTGGTATAAAGCTAAAGTGTTGATATTATTTTTTGCGCATGAAATATTGACAAAGGGGAAAGGTTGCGATGGGAGGTTAAGCCAGCTACAGAAGCGCACAGACGGCAGACATAATACAAGAGAGCACTAAGACGGAGGATAAGGACCATTTGCGAGCAAGATTCCGAGGCTCGCGTCATGTAATATTCAGCACCATGGAGAGCGCTGGATCGGTGCGTGTCTGATTTTTCTGACAACGTTTACATGGCTGACGGAAGCACGGGACTTACAGTATGTGGCATGGGCCAGACAGAGACATAGAGACATTCTGAAATCGTAAATTAAACAGTGAAGTCCTGCAAAATTCACTAAGATTTCTACTTTTTTTTTACTAAATTTAGCGAATTTAAGTAGAAAATGGTCAAAATGCAAACAAAAAATGATATTTTTGCTGATTTTTTAGCTGAATGTCAATCGCTGTCCTTTTAAAGAGCAATTTCTTACTTATCTGAACATTTACACAAGTTTTTTTTTTTTTTTTTAATATAATCACCCTCCCACTCATACAATTAATACAATAACTGCCCACTCCCAACAATGAGGTCCCATTAACCTCTTGAAATGGCATAAAAATCCACAAAATTGTATTCCTGAAGCATTTTGAAGCTTAATTTTCTTTAAAGTTTTGCAGAGTGTCTCTCAGTGAGTTCTCTGAGGTCTCAGTTTTACTTGGTTGTGTAGCAATGTTATAGTGTGTGATGTTTAATGCATCACCAAACCATAATTTGTTTTGTTGGTGAAACCAAAGACATACTGTAATCATTTGTGCTCAGATGTGACTGGTCTTCATCACTTTGAGGATGTTTGAGAAACAATATGTAACACCAAGTGACATGAACACTTAGAGATAGAAAGTGTCTGACTCCTTAAATACTACACTATACCTAGTGGTCACATCTGGCCATGACAACTTTAGTATTTTGAGTATTTTGAGTATTACAACATGAACATATAAAGCTGATTGTTCATTAACATATACAGTTTGTTGTTTCCTTGATCCAATCTTCTTCATGTTGGTGTCATTAACTCATGTTGAATTCCCTGTTGTTTTTAATAGAGATGAAAAAATGATTCGGTTAATAGATAATCTTGATTAGTCAGGTCACAATTTAATGGTAAGAACTTAAGCTTTATTTTGTCGCTCAAAAAGTTTGATTTCATAAAGCTGATCACAAACATAAGGAATAGTGATGTTTTAGACAATGGAAATGAAAGGAAATTAAAGATTTCACTGTTGTTTGGTCTCAGTAATCATGAATAATTGGTGTTTTTTCTCGCAATAATCATAACAAAGAGAAAACACATAAATTATACATACTGTTTGTAGCTAATTGTGAAAAATCTGTTTTGCTTTTATGCCATTTTACATTGTCTGTGTTTTTCTTTACAGCACAAACAACTGTCTGCACACAAACACTCGGGGCAAATCCATTTATGGACAATTAAGGGATTGCTATAGATTTCAACATGGCCGATTTCACCTCAGCAGACAAATGTGAAACGTCAACAAAAAAAAGAGCAGCAGTCCGTGGCCAGCGTTTGCCCTCCATCCCAAAGCAAAATGACATTAGCTTTTGTCTATTGAGTTTGCTAAATGCCCCACATAAAGTGAATTTGCCCCCCAGGGCTGGGAAACAATCACGCAGGCCGGCGCTCCATTTAAGTGATTTGAATGATCGGGACGCCGCAGAGCTACACATGAGCCGCAGAACTGGGTCAATACTGAGGCCGGGCGAGCCGCAGCGGCGCTCTGGGCCCCGACTGTCAGTGGGTCAGACTGACACAGGAGCACGCAGCGACAGACAGGGCATCAGGGATAACCACGTTCACTTAAGCACAGTCAAAACAGTGTCTGCGTGCGTTTAACACAACTTCAGAAATGACCTTATTCAGGAATCATGCGCAGGACTGCAAGTACTGAGAGAAAATAAGTTACATATCGACTACAAAACCGCCCAGGGAAAAGGTGCATTGTTCACTGGAAAAAATGACCATCTTAAATCAAATGACAAGTTCATAAATGCTTGAAATAAGTAGTATTTATCCTGTTTTCTGTATATTTTGACTGTCTTCAAGTAAGTTTGCCAATGGAACAAGCATAAAATATCTTGTTTTACCTAAAATAAGACAAAGACAAGCATTTTCTAATTTGAAATAATGAATAAAATGCTACTGAACTTGAAATAAGAACAAAATGTACTTGTTCTGTTTTATTTTAAGAAAGTCAGAATACTCAAATCAAGATAAATGCTACTTACTTCAATCACTTTTCACTTATTTTCTTATTTTTTTTTATTTTTCCCAGTGTTGACCTTGTCGGTGCAAATGAACATTAAGCATTTTACAGAAATAAACCTACTTTACGCAATAAGTTTGCTACTTTCTCTAATTCCTCATTGAAATAAGTGGAATTCCGGCTTAATCAGAAATGCAAATCACAAAAGAAGTGCGGGTCACTGACAGGCAGAAATAAAAGTGGGTGAAATAAGGTGAACACAGTACACTCAAATCTACCATTTAAACTGTCAAATCTGCAGTACTGCTCTTGTACTAACTAAAGCTTCTTCACTGTCTCTATCAATACAACAGTTATTTATTTTATAAGCAGTAAAACTACATCAGTAAATCCTGTTGAAACTAGGGATGTCAATATTATTGGGTTAATCGATAATTGTGATTATTCAGGTCACAATATAATCGTAAGAAATAAAAAATAATAATTGTAACCATTTTAGAAGCTAAATTTGGTCTTTTAACTTCAATCTGAAGTCTGAAAAAGACATTTAAATGTAAAGTTCTCTTTTATCTGGCTTTTAATTTAATTTATTTTCATTCAGAAAGTTCAATAGTCACAAATTGAGGAATAGTTAGACAATGTGAATTAAAGAAAATTAAAGATTTCACTCTTGTTTGATATCAGTAAAGGTGAATAATCGTTAAATTGTGTGTGTGTTTCTCACAATAACTGTAAAACTAAACTTTGATATTGTGACATCACTAGGTGATACAAATATAACTGTACAAACATACTGTATGAGGCACAATCCGCAGGACCATAAAGCATTCTACTCACTTTTCTACAAACACAGAGTCACTAATATAACTTTGCTTCATGATGTGCTCAGTTGAGTTCAAATAAACTGCCACTTTCCTCTTAAACTTCTTCAAGTAAAGCCACACAAATAGTTCAATGTCAAACCTTCTAATGCCCTGAATCGTGCAGCAACAAAACTCAGAGGATAATGTGGCATTTTTCCACAAAACAGCTTGGATTTTATGTGTCTGGAATCAAAGGACTTACTTTCAGCGTTGATTGACATGGTGTCCTTCTCCCAGGACACAACAGTGATGTAGGCCTCCACTGAGGCGGGGATAATGCACTTGAAGACCGCCACATTGCCTCTCATGGCTTTCTGGTCCTCCACCCGGACTGTGTAGGGCTCCCGGAGGACTGCAAGCACAGACACGCTCAGAGTGACCGAGGCTTTACCTGTGCACGGTGTGTGATTACACTCTGCCAATAAACATCATCTCAAGTGAATGTCAGACGTGTAATATGTTCACTTTCTAAAGACCGTTTAAAGTTTGCAAACAAAAACATTCCAAATCCTGCAATGGAAGCAAAATGAAGAAGGACGCATTGTGATGTCACTGAGGAAACTGGGATGAACCTCACACGAAATGATAAAGGTATGCAGTTTTGTCTAATGAAAACTACTCAGCCTGGTTTAAACACTGATCTGTCATGACTCTGTGGACTTATCGTTCAATACATGACAGATGGAACTGTATATTATGGGCTTCAATATTTATTGTGTGCACATTTTCTTTGCTATTGTGGAGATAATTGTTAGTTTTCTACAATACAATCATATTTGAGCTGTGAAAAGTGGAATAAGTAACGTTTATGACTCTTTATAGACACCAACTACATGCTTAAGTGTTTAATTGTGATATTTATTTGTTGCAATTCAGGTTTTTTGAAGATAATGTTTAGAAAAGAAGTATTGTGTAAGCATCAGCAGCTACTGGTTTGAAGTGTTTGTGTTGGAAAAAAGCAACACATTTGAATTTCCAGGATTGAAAGGTCAGTTAATTTGCTTTTCTAAAACAAACAATGGACAAAATACAATTTTCTAGCCTTAAAATTGATTGTAAAAACTGATAAAACTGATGTCACTCACATGTGTCTGAGGCTTTTCATTTTCCAAAATCATCTACAGTTTTCTTATTTTGTGATATTCTGAGGTTAATCCCAGTTTCTCCAGTGAAATCACATTATGTTGCACTTCACTTTTGCCTCCATTCCGAATTTAGAATGTTTTTGTTTACAGACTTTTAAAGGGTCTATTGTAACTACACCTTTTACAAACACTTCCCAGAACACGGAGCAGACACTGACCGGCCTTAATGTGGACATCTTGGCTCCTGATTCTCCCTGAGGGGTTCTCCGCTGTGCAATAGTAGGTGTTGTCGTGGATGAGTTTGCTGAAGCTGGAAGGGGGGATGTGGAAGATCTGGAGGGTGCCATTGGGGTGCACATGGCGGATCCCTGGCACGTCATAGATCTCCTCGCCGGTGGCCAGGTACCAGCGCAGAGAGACGGGGGGCACACCTGCAGCGGGACAGGGCACCGACGTCCCTGTGGTGCTGGCGAACACTACCTCTTGCACAGATGCATTGACAAAATATAAGCTGGAACGAAGATCTTCACAGAAAACTGCAGAGAAAGAGAAAGAGAAGAACATCCAGGTTAGACAAAGAATATAAGATTAAAATATACAGGCCTGTCACGATGATTACAATATCGATGTCTCGTTCAATAAAAGGGCAAGGTAAGTTTACATTAAAATCACAAAACAGATTAAGAAAAATATGTTACAAGAGAAGAATGCAGATAAATCAAGTTGTGCGTCTTAAAATGGTCCTTTAACATTCTAAATTTTTCAGATTTCGTTCTCTAGTTTCACGTTCTTTTTCGTTTCTTTCTGCAGCTGCTTTTCCCCACATTTCTAAATATTCACAATGCCTTTTTATTACAGTTATTTATTATAAATAGCAAAAGTATCTATATCGCAACATTGTTTGATGCAATAACGATATCGCAACAAAGAAAATATATCGCAATCACACCGAAGTCTTGATCTGATAGAAATGTTCTGTTTTTAAAATGAAAACATTGAATTGTGAATAAAATCTAGCTTTTTCAAACTAAATAAGCCCCAGTTTTACAACATAACAGTATTGCATCAAAAAAGGGCTGCAACAATTAGTAGAATAATCGTGACTAATCGACTATAAACAATAATTGCAGTTTTAATGGTGTTGTCATTGGACTAAACAGACTCTAAAACACAAACTTAAAGACTCCTGTAACAAAGATAGTGACATTATTAAAGAAAAATGCCAAAAAAGAATATGCTATTTCTAATTTTCCTCAATTATACACTTAATTCATAAATATACTTTAGCTAGAAGCCTTCAGTCATCATATTTCAACATTTATTGGTTAAAAATGCTTGTTTTTTCTAAGTCTCAATCTATAATAGAAATAATCACTGACTACTGACAACTAAAATAATCGTTTCAGCCTCAGTCAAAAAGTGTATTAAATATCACAATAATAGCGATATTGCAGATCTTAACAGCCACATCACAATGATTTCCAGTATCATGCAGCCCTACTGAACATATTTTATTAGTAATGTTTTAGAAAAGTGCTTTGCTCTAGGTTTTGAGGCAAAAGTAGCCACTTATAACTCTGAGCAGAAGGGAATTCATAGTATTTTCAAGTAAAACATATTTGTAATTGAATAGAGTAATAAATGAAATCACTATGATAGACTTTTTAAAAAAGAAACAAAAAAACCCGAAACACAACACTGTATCTGCCGACATCGTGTTCATTTCACAGAGGTTAGTTTTCCCAGCATTCCTTGCTGATGCCACAAGCGTTTGGATTTAACTATTTGGCGAGAAGAAACCGAGTCACAGATCGGCGAGGGACGTGAGAAAGAAACCAAAGCAAGACATTTTCTATTTCAAGCGCATTGATTTAAGAGAATTTTTGTTGCTAAATGTTGCACAACGCTAAATATTGTCGTAAATGAAACAGGAAATATAGCAAAATATGAGACCTTTAAGTATAAAAATGTGTTGTAACGCTTTTAGTATTTGAAAGCCGAGTAAAAGTGAGACACTATAGGAAGAAATCTTAAATTTAAAGATATCAGTTTGAAACTTCTCCTGTAGTTTACTCACATAAATGTAATAAAAATATATATTACAAGTTTTTCATCATGTAATGAGAAATGAGGCATTTTATGTGAAAAAATACACATATTTGGGGCATTTAAATCTGAAAACTGGATCAAACCAAGATTACATTTCGTGGTTTATTTTGTACACATATTATTTACAAAAAAAATTTACAGAGGGGATTTAGGATTTTTTACATAGTTTTTAAGTAATCAAGATTGGACTGAAAATTGTCCCAAAAAATCAAATTCCGCCTCAGTTTTTTTTACTTTAAACTTCAACAAATCAGTTTTAGAATTAGATATTAAAAATACTTCTGTACATTTCGTCAAAATCTTGTTGAGTCCAAGATTGTAAAGTTTGGTGTAGAAGCTTCTTTAAGTGGTGATCCTTATGTCCTGAGGGGAAGAAAAAGCATTTTAAGAAAACTTAGAATTTACAATGTCCCACAGAAATCTATGGATGAAGTGGATTAAATGGAAGAATAAAACATTTTTAAGAGCAGAATGGACAAGTTTGTTGTTTCCACATGAAAGCTGATATGCTGAGAGTGCAAACTGACCAAAAACCAAAATATTTTAAAAAAATGAGTTTTGCCTGTAGTGTCTCGCCTTAAACACGTGAAAATGTTTCAGCAGAATATGAAGACACATTGCACTTAGAGGATTTAATGGATCACTGCAATCTTTGCCATGTGCATTACTGTATAAATTATTGCACCAGAGGCCAAAAATCCATACGTTCTCCCGACAGGCTCATTTACATAAGATTTAATCAGAATTACACGGCTCTGTACCCTCAATAATATGTAATCTGTTATACTTCAGCCATCACACAGAGAGACAGAGAGTTCCAGTTTGTGTTTCCATAATTACGATTTTCAGATTGGACCTAAAAGCTGGAGCGCAGTCGTTGCGTCGCGTGTATAGTTGTTCCCTGATCTCGTCTAATGAAGCTCGACAATGTAAAGCGATTTCCAGGCACTGAGTTCTTCTGTTGGATAAAAAACCGACAGTGCAACCATCGTCTGTAACGGGGGCCCACACTGCAGGCACGGAGCCAGGACCAGCGTGTTGGCCAGGGCCCAGAGAGACAAGGGCGGAGGACTGGTTTAATGTAGACAACTATTCATTTTCTTTATGGTACAGGCTTGTTACTTCTACTGTACAAAGAGGATATTAACTAATGGCACGACTGAGAACACTTGGAGTGCACGTACAGTGAGCGTCTGAAAGTAAGTAAGAAAAAAATGTATTACAAGTGTTTCATCATGTAATGTTTTCATGTAGAAATTAGGCATTTTATGTTTAAAAATGGCCCAAATTGCACATATTTCAGACATTTCAATGGACAGAACCAGGTTAAAATTTCCTTGGTTCATTCTCAGCACATTTGTTGCAAAATATTTACAGAGGCGATTTTGGATTTCTTACTTAGTTTTTGGGTAAACTAGATCTGACTGAAAATTGGCCAAAAATGTTTAAATTTTGCCTAATTTTTAAACTTAAAACTTTAATGAATCAAGGTTAAAATTAGATATCCACAAATCCTTCTGCTTGTTCTGTCAAAATCTTGTTAAGTACAATACTGTAAAGTTGGAGTGTGTACAAGCTACTTTAGGCTGATCTGTATGTCTGTGTGGGTGGATTTTAAGAAAATAGAGCTGAGTTGTAAAACGGAATCCCTCTGTGATGTCATCAAAAAGCGACATACCATTGAAAATACAGAGACAATTTAGAGACAACTGACATTCTTTTGGCATTTTAAATGGTCATTCAACAAAATAAAGGTGTTATCACAGATTATTATTTGTCAAATCATAACTATTGTGTCATTTGTATGTATTTTAGCCCTTGTTTTCAAAATGGTTGCTAGGTAACAGTTGTGGAATTACCTCTAACTATGTCATATTCGCTGCCCATGTCCAACCAGGAAGTAACAACTGTCAAACTATAAGCAAATAGGCAAAATGTTTATTAAAATCTTAAATATAATCATGCTCACTTTGAAGTTTTAGTGAAATGTGTCGTCAAACCTGTCATACAGACTTTAATAACCGTGCTAGTCCACTATAACCCCCTGTAACCCTCTCCTCTCGTGCCTCTCAGCCTCTCTCCCTCTTCTGTCCCCGCTCGCCTCCTTCCTCCCGCCCGCCTGCATGTGCGACAGCTGCCAATCCCCGCTCCCCGGAGACCAAACATTTTAGCGCTTCATAAATTCCTAATGAGCGCACTCGAATCACCGGCTACTTCCACCCGGCGCTCGTCCAACCTGTTACGACAAACAAACAGCGCCGCAGACACATGTTTCGGCACATCGCAGTACAGTCACTTCACACGTACGCCACTTCGGAGAGCCGGCCTGGAGGTGCTGAGAAGTGGACACTTGTACCTGTCGACAGATAAAGCCCTGTAGGTCCGATGCAGCAGGAGCAGAGAGCGGCCTGTGATGGTCAGCAGTGTAGACATCAATATTGATTTTGAAACATGATCGTTAACTACCTTCAAAACATGGGGCAACTGGGAGTTTAAGAGAGCTAAAGTGTCACATACCAATAAATAAGAAATGTGACAAGAGTAAAGCGCTTGTCGAACATGCATAATTACACAAGTATACTTCAGCAAGGCTCAAGATATGTAAACTACTTTTAATTGTGCAAAATCAACTTTAAAGGGAAAATATGATGCATTTTTCATATTGTTATTAGCCTTTAAACATGCATCTTGACAACCTTAAACTTGCAATCTCATGATTTGAAACAAAAAAATAAAGTTTATTATAAAATACGGTTTTCTCAGCTATCTGTAGTGACACTTACTGAGTGCATCCAGCCAGGACAAAAATTGTGTAGTGCTAGGCTCTATACAGAATTGGCTGATGATTTAAGGGCTTGAGACAGAAGAAGATTCCCAGATAAGTGATGATGAGTGATGAAAAAACATCCCAGATCGAGGGAGTTCAGCAGGAAGTGTTTTTGACGCTCAGCGCAGAGAGGATTTTCTAATGAACATTCCTCAAAACAACGTGAATGCAATTGAATGCAACTTTGGGTATGTTTTGATGAGGTAACATTGTTAGAACATGGTTAAAAGCTCAAAAAAGTCACTGTAACAGAATATGTGACCTTTAACAAGGTTTTTGATCTTGTTACAACAGTGTTTCCTCATCATTAGTTTACTCAAAGTTGTATGTATTTTGACTAATCCTATATTGTCTTCCAAGTGAGGCTTGCATGCTCGGAAATTTCTCATTTTTACCTACCCCCTATATACATAGTTGCTTTTTTTTAAACAATTTAGAATCTGAGTGACACGTGGAGTTTTAAAATGTCATGTAGCCACTATTTTAAAAATAAAAACATGTTTATGATAATCTGTCAGTTGTTATGGTGACACGTCACTTTGAGGCGGGGCTTATCAGTTCTGCATTTTTTAACAGGAAGTCAATGGATCTAATTTCATTACTAAGACGGCGAATTGAAGAATTATGTTTATTTCAAGCACAACTGATTCAAGTTGAGTCACAAATGAATCTTGGAGATTGTTGACCTGGCGTTACCTCAGAAAAGTAAACGGATTGTTCTGTAGATGTTAAAAGCAGCAGGCGGCGCTAGCATCACAGTAGCATTTAGCTAGCATTAGCATTTTTGAATAGCTAGATACATTTTAGATTACTTTATTTGTTTTCATGTCTTCTTGTCTGTATTTGGCACAATGTAGGCATAATTGTTGAACAGTGGGTGACAAAGCTGCTGATCTACATTGAAATGAATGAACTACTTCTCCCACAGAGGTCTGTAGTGGGTGTTTTCTCAGAAGCCAACTGTAGCTATGCATTTTTTCACAAAAGACTATATACAACAATAAATCTCATCCGATAGTGACACTCATTAGCATTAGCCTTTAGTGTGCAATTTAGCGTTTAAGAATATGCACAAGGCACACTTTACTCTTGACAACCCATAATGGCCCATGAACAACTTATCCGAGCCTCATTTAGTGCGGTGTAATTGTAAAGTAACAGCTTGTCACTGATTGTCTGCAGTGGGAGATCTGTCAGTGAGACGACGGTAAACCCCGGCATCTGTTGTGAGCAGCAGGGCCCATATTTCATCACGCTCACACACGGCTTCCAAAACAAACACTTATTGGCTGCTGTCGTCTGCATAAATTCGACATTATGTTTACAAGACGAAGAGATGAACAAGTGTTTCTGTGTCTGACTGTTTTACGTCATGTATTCTCCTGTTATCTGCAGTCAGAGGAGCAGGCAAACTAATATAAACGACAACGGTATCATAGAAATATACAATCGACTTAGCAAGAGAGAAACAACCAAGACCTGACAGTTTTTATTTATGCAAATTTGCTTCATTTTTATATAAGTTATGCCTCAAAATTAGCATTAGCGTTACCATTGACCATTGTCATCGGGGAAGTGTTCATCTCATTTGTAAAGATGTTGTCATTGACATCCACCTGCAGCTCACTGTTCACCGTGGGATCTTTAAGGATTTATGCATTTTAGTGTGACTCTGCAAACACATCATAGTCTTAGAATTTGACAGAAAGTAGAGAAGATGCTAACACTAGCCGGGCTTTTATGTGCACAGAACCTATTGAATGTTTCAAGGGTCTGAAAAATGTTATTCTTTGGGTTAAGGTTTACCAAATTTAACGCAGATAAAGCCCAAGGAATGCTGCTTGAGGACACATTGATCAAGACAAAATAGGTTTTTAATCAGAAACACTACATTTAAATGTTTCTGTCATTCTGATGTAATTCTTGCTCTTGCTCTTGAGCCATGAGTCAATTTTCATAGCACACGGCATGTTTTTAAGTTTTTACATAGTTCAGACAAGAATTATTCGATTACTAAATTAGTTGACGATTTTCGAAATAATTGATTAGTTGCGATTAATCGATTAACTTGTTTCAGCCCTTATAGACCCTTTAAAAGTTTGTAAACAAAAACATTCTAAATTCAGAATGGAGATGATCGAGATGATTTTGGAAACTAAAAAGCACTCAGACACATGTGAGTGACATCAGAGCTGCTTTAAACACAATTATTATTGTATTTTACATTATGTTTCAGGAAATTATGATTAACTCTTTGCATTTTGATGAAGGAACAATCCAGATTTATTGGTTTTACTGTAAATATACCCACAGAAATGTTGAGCCAATAATAATTTTTCATTTTATCTAGAGATATATTAGATACTATTCCATAAATTAGATTCTTTTGAAGCTAAAAAATGTTATTTTGTCCATCGTTTGTTATAGAAAAGCATACTAACTGACCTTTCTACCCTGGAAATTCAAATGTGTTTCAGTCAACTTCATTTTGCCTCCAGTCGCCTCCATTCTGGAATATTGATGACATCACATTTTAAAGGGTGTATTTGTCCCACTTCGGCGTCACATGTTCACTTCCTGGCCTTGACTGTTTGCTGAATGTCTCTAACCTCTCTCTCATCCATTCATGCTACGCTGGAAACTCTAAAAAAGAAAGAAATACATCACATATGTTCTTAAAGCCTAGAACCTAGAGTATTCAGTGGACAATAACAAAATAATAATGAGTTGCAATACACTATTTTGCGGTACAATTGTTTAGGTGAATAGACTACCGACTTTTCCAAAAATGTTTAAGCGACAAAAACATCCATCCTGCAAAAGCACCATACCAGAATCATCTCCTGGTCCAAATGAGTGAGCAGACTGAATTAATCTTGATAACTCTTCACAAATGCGTTTGTCTCTATCGGCTGTTCCATAACTCATAAAATATTGAGCGCACCCCACTATTCCACTCCAGCGTTGCAGCGGTTTCTGGGTGGCTGCGTCCTTCAGATGAGAAAGCCTGATGGCCTCCCACATCCTCACAGTTCTGGTGGATCTGGCACAAAGGCATTCATTTTTCAGAGCAGTGAGGAAGACATCAAGGGTGAAAGAGTGTAACAGCTGGAGACACGGGCCTAGTAAACACACAGCCTATTATAAAGCTTATTATTAACAATGTGATCAAGTGAGGCCGGCGGAAAGGTTTTACTATTTTGTTTTCATGTAAAGGAGACATATTATGCTTTTCTCTGGCATTTAGCATCGAACTATAACATAAGACGATCATCATTTTACATTTTGTTCAATGTAAACCGCGATATTGATCTGAAACAGCTTAAAAATAGAAACAGGTTCATTGACTTCTTGTTCAAAACTGCAGAACTGATAAGCCCCGCCTCTTCATAGGGACATTCCACTGTAACAAGCAGCAGATTGTGCGTTAATTTTTTAATTTGAAAGATTTTGATCTGGTTGGTTGAAGCACGTTGGATATTCGTGGTAAAACTTGCATCCCTACTGCGTCCTGTTCCTCCAACTGTCTTCTACAATTCATATTTCAAAAAACCTTATCTACCGGCAAGAATAATTATACTAGCGGACACGGACTATTAGAACAACCCAACAGAACAACTTTAAATGATTATGTAAGTAAATAAAAATAAAAGAAAATGTGAGGGAAACACTTAACAAACTAACATTAATCCTGACCCTAACCTTAGCAAATGATTATTAAACATGTGCTCATAGTTAGTTTGTTTAATAAACATTTATAAATGCTTTGTATATAATGTTTCTATGTGGTCTTTTAAAGTGTAACCAAAGTGTGCAATGATTCAAACTAGGAATGTTAATGAAAACATTGCAATAAAGCAAATAAACAATGTATCTGGGCCTCAAAACTCCTGCCAATGGATACAAAATGGATACTTTAGGAGGTCATCACAAAAAAAACGGCTGATACAAACTGCACCAATCGAGGACTGGACTGACATTATAATAAACATACATAAAACGGAAAAAAAATCACATTCTGACTTGATTTGAAAGGCTTTGAAATATCCTGTTCTCTCTTTGGTCGTGTTCTGTTTTTTGTGATTTTCTGTTCAGTGTTATAAACTTAAAAACTGAAAAAGAAACATATAAATACAGTTTCATCATCCTCAACTGTACATAGATCTGGTTGATATTAATACTCTCTAACAAACAAGGCTGTATTTATCACAGAAGCGGCTGCAGGAGACAGGACGTGGGAGGTGGCGTGTTTGTGTTCACACTGCTGAATAATCGTCTCATTAACAGCTGTCGTCCAATAGAGATTTAACACTCGTAAATGCACAAGTGAGAATTTCAATTTATGGTTTCAGCGGAAGAAAGAATTGCACGCGGCAGATTCTATTGATAAAACCTGGAGTGAAGAGAAGATCAAAAGGTGCGCCGGGCGATTCTGACGGTGGGGGAAGAAAGAGCGGGGCATGTTTTGATAGTGGGTCAGGCTGGAATACACTTTGGTCTACATTTGAAAGGCTTTGCGTTTCATCTGATTGTGCCGTTTCTAAAAAAAAAGTGCAACAATTGACAGCCCATATTTAATTCTTCCAACCAAAACAACAAAGTTTCCAGGTCTAAGTTTGACAAAATGCTCTAAAAAAACCTTTGAAACCTCATAAAGCAGATGTTTAAAGTGTAAATGCATGACAGGTTTTTATGTTTTTCAAATTATGACTTAGATTGATTGGATGGAACCTGTGGTAAATGTTTATCTAAGGTTTACATTCATGAAGTTACAGTTTGAGAAGAAATTTGGACAAATAAAAGTTTAAAATTACAGGAACTAGTGCTCAAGCGGAATCCCTCTGTGATGTCATCAGTAGGCAACATACCATTGAAAATACAGAGACACTTTCCAGCAACTGATACATTTTTCTGACAGTTTAAACCATAATGCAACAAAATAAAGGTGTTATTAACTATTTTTATTTGTCAAATCATAACTATTGTGTCTTTTGGCCCTTATTTTCAAATTGGTTGCTAGGTAACAGATGTGGAATTGCCTCTATTCATGTTCAAACTTTATAAACTGTCGAACTGGGGACAAACACGCACAATGTTTGTTAATCAAAAAAATTGATTAAACATGATATTATGTTCACTGTGTTTTAGTGAAACGTGAGTCTATCCTGTCATAGCCACTTTAAAGGTGCAATTTTTACGTCAATCTATAGTCCCAAAAATGTATCTTAATGTAACGTTCTTTTTAATCTGGTTGTTTTGGTCAGATTAACTTTATTTTGTAGTTTAGAAAATTACATTGTTCACTGTCCTTTAAGGTCTCAGTAATTGTGAATAATTGTTAAATTGCAGTTTATTTGTTTTTTTCTTCCAACAATTTTCATAACAGTAACATTTTCTATTGTGAGGTCCTTGATCTGGGCACAGTTTTAGAAGATGTTTCGACTATTCTGTCTTTTACCTTTTTTACTTTTCTCCCGAAATGTCTTGATTTCTAAAACAATGTCAGATAAATGACTAATAAATGAATCCTTTTCTCCCTTTGCGTAAAATGTTGCACAGTATGGCAGCAGAACTTATCTATCTCCATGGAGACAGGCATGTGACACTGCAAGGCCAAGTTACAGGTCAGATCTGTGGAAAGACGATCACAGTAAGAAAGCATGTTTTTCAAGCGATCTTTCGAGTCTGTGATTCAAAAAGTGCATGACGGATAAGTTTAATGCCATACTGTGGAACTGTGGAAGGCAATAACATCTCCATGGAGACAGGTTGTAGATGCCCCAGAAAAATTACACAGTGCACCTTTACTGTATAGGCATAAATATAACATAACATAATTTAAAGTGGAACTGCTAATGTTTGGAACAGAAATGTGCCCTAAATCTGAGAAAATATTTCTTTACAAATTGAGAAAAACGTCTAACAACACATTTTAGATTAAAAAAAAAAAAAGAGTCCAGGGTCATTATAGGAATCTTAAAGAGAAAAAACAACAACATTTGCCCTGTCCAGTAGCTGCCAGTCAGACGGAGCCAGAGCCCGTCTTAATCAACATCCATTTCCCCCGATCCAAACCACAAAGAGGAAAAAGTGATATCGTTCAATTATGAATGGCACACATGTATAATAAATGTGCTTCTGTTTTTTTATGTTGTGCGTTTTAGCCGCGCCGACAGGAGACGGGCCAAAAGGGGGGTGGGGTTCCTCGTGTCCGGCACCGCTCTGCACTGCCCCCTGTGTCAGCTTCTATAGAGGTTATTTTATTATTCTTTTATGTGAAAAATGCTCCTACAGTGGCAGAATTATGAGCTGAACGACTGATTTTTTTTGTAGTTTTTCCTTGCCGAGAAGGAGGGTCAAGGACAGGGGATGCTCCGGGACATTTTTCCACTTGCTAAATTCTATCGAACATTGTTTAATTGAACTGCTTTCTACCTGTGGCTCATCGAGGAAACTGTTGTGATGAAAAAAAAAAAAACTGAATTGAAATTGAATGATAAAATATGTTTCTCTGCGTTTTGGGGCCTAATTTTTGTCCGTTGATCTTTGTTTCGTAACTGAAGGTAAACTGAAAGTAGTTTCTCCGTTGTTGATCCGACTGCGCAGCGCTTAGATAGCTTGTTTGCTAACAGCAGTTGGAGATTTAGGACACTTCAACCGTCACACAACTATTTTTTCCTCAACAAACAGATTCAAAAACATGTTATTTAAGGAGAAAACGGTAATGTGTAGTGACGGGCGGCTCAATATATCGATACTGACAGAGGTATGCAGGAATCGCTGCTTGTGCAAAAATACTGATTAAAAAAATGCTGAATTTGATACGTTTAATTTGCATTTTTGAATACATTGTTTATATTTTAGGGTTTTTTTTTTGCACATGCATCTAGTTTTCTTATTAGTTCAAGCAGAGATTGAAAAAAAATAATGATAGCCAAAGTGAAAGTGCTAAAATTCAAAATGCTGTGATGTCGCCTGCATAACCTCTATGGGGGAGTCCTGGGTGTCAGCTTGTATTGGGACAGCCCTGGGTGAAGAGGATAGTGGAGGATGGTGGAGGATGGTATGGGTGACACCGCCGTGCTCTTCCCCCTCGTGTTCTCAAGGGCAGCTGACACACTTCGGTCAAGGGGAGGGCAGAGGCGTGTCAGTGGAGGAGGGGATGTGTGATGTCTGGACCGGCGCTGACAGAGAAGGCTCCAGGATCGCAATGTTACACCGGGATGACGTGAAAAGTGGTCAAGATGGAGCTTTTCTGCCTCATTTGGTTATTCTGAGTGGACTGCATCAAACAGCTACACACATAATCAAACAACAAAGTGCATAAATATAGTAGAAAATGGTAAGTGTCAGGCCAAAATACACAGCAAAATGCACCTGTGGAACGTTAAAGGGGCTATACTTGATTTTTATTGTTTTGAAAAGTGAAAAACAGAACTAGTTCACGTTAAAGTCTTTACATCAGTCACATGTATCACTCACTTTCCTAATGCAGTCCCAGCATCATAAATATTCACCTCAAAGAGTTTATAAGCACTTTTCTCGAGTCTCTGAACCCAGATCGCCACAAACTGTCCCGTGTAAAGCTAACAAACATTAGCATGCTAACGGCACACTTCCAGCTTCTCTCATTGGATATAAATAGATGCAGCATAAAGTTGTGGTCTCATTTAGACTCGAACAGGTGCTTGTGCAATGTAAATGTATTGGGCAAAGAGATTTTACTTTGTTACGTGCAAAAACAAGCTCTTTAACACAACCTTCAAACAAGAGTACTGTTACTGTTTGGTGCGTTAGAGTGTCTCTGACAGGTCGGACTACTCATTTAACTAAAGTGCAGTTAAGATAAACATATTTCAAATTCTGCTAAAATCTTTTCAAATTTTACCCCAGTTTAGCTATTTTTTTTCAGGTTTTTAATTTTACTTCCTCATTGTAAATGATGACATCACACTGGGACATTACCAAGAAAACATCCTGCACAGTGCACCAAAACTCCTCTAATGTCATAGATTTTTTTTATTTACCTTTATTTTGTCGAGTCAATGTTGAATCAAAAAAATACTATTCTTTTGTGTAAATTATACATATAACCTTTGACTCCCTGGTGTGATGCCATCAATTTGTTTACTTCCTATCATTTTCAACAGGTTTTTCAACTTTTCTCCACAAACAGCGACCTGATTGGTGCAAAACTATAATTTATATTTACAAGAGGTATTAACACACTGAATAAAGTCAAAATTTGAAAATCATAAAAACCTGTTATACACACTTAACTGGGGCTAAACCAGGACTAAGCCCAAAATGAAACCTGGACTAGATCAGGACTAAACAAGGACTAGAACAGGACCAAACCAGCCCAGATAAGGACTAAAAATGGACTCAATTTAGGACCAAATAAAATCCAACTGTGAAAGCAGTCTTCGACATGAGCAATATACCGAAATGCAGATAATATCGTCGTTTTGAAGGTATGCATAATTTCAATATCAAGTGTATCATTTATCGTAAAACCTAGACATTTCACATTTGTCTGATAATTAAACCTCAACAAATACATTTAAAAACATGTTTCTGCTGGACTGACATAATATCGTCTCCATAAATATATATTGAAGTATTCATTTTGTCAATATTGCCCAAGCTAAGTTACTGTATATATTATTAAAGAAGTCATATTATGCTTTGGTCTGCTTTAAAGTTATAATCTATTACACATATGAATCATTATTTTACAGTTTGGACATTTCATTTTAAATTAGAACACTGACCTAAAATAAAACAAACAACAACAAAAAAACACGTTTGCAGCAGTGATTTAGCCTGCCCTTTTATGCTGCATTGCCTGATTAAGTAAAATCACAACAAAGTGCCGCGCTGCCGACCGCTGCTGCTAAATCCTACGTTTACCACAGTTTAAGGAAATAAAAATAGTAGCACAAAGTAAATGCAGAGGATTGAGAATGTATTTTCTAAGCAACATTATCTTAGTTGCAGCAGAATAAAGATGATTCAAACATGCATGAATCACAGTGAATAAATGAGAAAGGAAAACAAAAATATCATAGTAAAAGGAGACGTATTATGCAAAACCAACAACAGTGATTCCTAATTGTTATTTTACTCAAAGTTGTATTTCGATTGATTCATACATGTTTGAGTTAATCCTGTATTGTCCTGCAACTGAGGCTCGAGCGCTCAGAAAATATGTTTTCACCTGCCCCCTATCCCCGCCCACATCCCTGTACTAGCGGTAATTACTTAAAAAATGAAGACTGCGATTGACGCATGTTGGCTCTAAAATGTCATGTAGATACTAAAAACATAAATGACAATCTGCTGCTTGTTGCCGTGAAATGTCGCAATGAAGAGGCGTGGCTTATCAGTTCTGGAGTTTTTAATAGGAAGTGAATGGATCTGTTTCTATTACTGAGCTGTTTTAAATCAATATTGCAATGTACAATGTACAAAATGTAAAATAATGAATACTAAACATAATACTGTACGTCTCCTTTAAGAGTCGACCTTGCATAATATGTCCCCTTTAACAAATTTAACTAATAAATACACTTATGCATGTTATGTCACCACTATGTTTTTCCCATACAATTTAGACGGTTTACTTCAAGATTCTAACCAAATAAATACAATTTCAGTCAAAGGTTGGTCAATGCTGTAATGACTGATTTAAATAAGAAAATTCAAATGGTTTCCCACCATTTCTTAAACAAAATCTGACCAATGCACCGTCTGAAATCCTGCTGCAGTCGCCCGGAGCTCCACTCTGTCAATGCCCATCAGCGGTCTCTTCCAAATCACCAAGCAATTTATTTAAGTAAATGTCTGATCAATACAGGCCACTAAGGCACAGCATAAATGGCCTATGCATTAGTGTGTGCATTAGGCAGCTGATGTGTTAGAGGCTCTTTGTCCGGCCTTGTATTTGCCTCCACCAGCTCCATTCATCAGCGGCGGATGAGCGTGCCGTAGGGATTGTGTTTTCTTGACAACAACGTATTGCAGCTTCAGTCTGTTTGATATCGTCCCGCTTCAGTGCTCTGTGCAAACAATGGCCTTTTTTTTTTACACCTTTCTTCTTCAGTTTTGAGGCATTAAAGTGCGTATGACGGGTTTTTATGATTTATTTGATGGGATAATACCTGTTGTAAATGTAAATTATAGTTTTACACCGATCAAGTACTGGTTTGTAAAGAATAGTTGAAAAATATGTAGAAAATTACAGGAAGTGGCACTAGGGCTCTTCTTTAAACATAAATTCAACGAAATAAAACTGCTCTGGCATATTTTTATTTGTCAAATAATCATTTCTGTGACATTAGAGGAGTTTTGGCCCAGTGCATAACATGGCTGCCAGGTAACAGTTGCAGAATTACCCAGTGTGATGACATGACCAGGAAGTAAAAATGTAAACCTAAAAAATAGCCATACTGAGATAAAAATCTAAAATGTAAAAAATGTTTAGGTGAAATCTTAAATATAATGAATGTTTTAGTAAAATTAGTAGCTCAACAATGGCACTTTAAAACTGAATATGCACAAAATACAAGCACCACGATGACAAACAAACAATTATGCAATATATAAGACAGTCATTTAACTGGTTTTAGTGGTTTAACTGGTCCAGCTTATAGTGGGCATATATAGCTACTAAATTTCTCTTATTTTAATTTAAATTATATACAAACTATAGCTCCCATTATGCAGCTAAAATGACAATAAAATGGTTTAAAAGTCTCACCAGCTATATAAAAGAAATAGACCAGGCCCTAACCAAGACTTAAAGGGGACATGTTCTGCAAAATCAACTTTATGAGCTTTCAGTCTTGTTACAACAGTGTTTCCTCATTGTTCAATTACACAAAGTTGTATTTTGATTGATTCCTGTATGTTTGAGTTAATCCTGCATTGTCCTGCAACTGTGGCTCGAGTACTAGAAAAAGTCCTGTTTTCACCTACCACCTGTCTCCGCCCACATCCTGTACTTAGTTGTGATTATTAAGACTGGTATGTAGGATTCTAAAATGTCACAGAGCCAGTTTTCAAAAATAAAAAACATGTATCTGCTGCTGGTTACAGTGAAATGTCACAATGAAGAGGCGGG
>CM033637.1:33990391-34068891 GCA_019453435.1 Rhinogobius similis
TGCTTTTAGACATATTATTGTTGCTTTTTTTCAGAACATGTTAGTACAAATCTAACAACAATTTGCTAATTACGACCATTAAAATTGCGTCTTCGATTCGATTGTCAGCTCTATATCTTGCAGCTCTAATTACCACCGAGTCGAACTGAGACACAGAGAGCACGACAGGCTCATCGTGACAGAGACTTCATGTCCACAAACCTGCCCCGGCCGCCTCTCTGTGCCCTCAGGCGCTACCCAGTTTGCCCTAAAGACCGACAAGCTCTCCTCCTGCAAATCAGCGCTTCCCAATTTGCTCTCATGAATAATGCGGAGCTAAGTGCGGCGCGGCGCTATGTAAAACCAATGATACCCGCTCTGATGTCAACTCTCTGGAGGGCCACACGAGAGGCACTGGAGTGGGCCCGCTTGATGCATATAAACGCTCATTTACATGCGCGCCAACAGGAGGGGGAGTCCCGGCCACACTCAAGACCTTAATCAGTTACATCAGCAGAGCAAACGGACCGGCGCCACAAATCAACACAGACACATGACAGCGACTGGAGCAGGGACGAGGGCACCGGAGTAAACAATGATGTGCGAGTGCTGTAGAGGTTATGCACCGGCGTTCTTTTAGTCGAAAAAGGCTTCTCAACATTCTGACTGAGTGGCAGAATAAAGCACGGCATTGTGACATTTCAACTCAGCCCAATGTTACACCAATGGAGTTTTTGACGACATAGATAGAGGTAATTCTACAAATCATTTTGAAAACAAGGGCAAAAAATCCATATACATTTCACAATAGTTATGATTTGACAGATGATTATACTTGATAACTCCTTTATTTTGTTGAATGACCAGTTAAACAGTCAGAAAATTGTTTCAGTTGAGTGTTACCTGTCTGTATTTTCAATGGCATGAAGGTTTTTGATGACGTCACAGAGGGATTCCGTTTTAGAACTCAGCACTACTTCCTGTACTTTTAAACTTTTCATTTTCAAAATTTCTTCAGAAACTGCAACTTCACGAAAAACTATGATAAATAGTTACCACAGATGCGCTCCCATCAAACTGAGTTACAATTATAAAAAGATGAGAACCTACCATATAGACTACATATAGACTAAGATGCTAAATACTAATCTTAGTGTTCAAAAAGATATATTCAGACACTGAAGGGTGATAAAAGTATTAACCAGTAGTGACCCATATCAGGTTGCTATACATTGTTGTACACTGCTTTTTTATTTACTTTTGTTTTTTCTTTTACATTTTGGCTAATGTGTTGGCAAAAGGAACAGACATTTCCATGGTAATTGCCATAATAACTGTCAATATCTAGCTAACTTAAACCTCTAGTTTCTAACATTCACTTTTTGATTTGTGCACTTGCTGAAACAAAACATATATTTAAATGTCAAACTGTTGTGACTAGCTATGTATTTGGTGCATTATTGTCCAGAATAACATTAGATATGACAAATGTATTGTGAGGTTGTTATTATGTGTGCTAAATTGACGCAAATCGCTAACAATCTACAACAATCTTCAATAAACACTTTCACACACATTTTCTAACGGTTAAATGTAAATTGAAAGTAGCCAATGGAGATTTAGGACACTTCAACTCACCTCACAATAATTGATTCTCTCAACAAACTGACCCAAAGTCTGAATTCCTGGTTTTCCACTACTGTTTATTTGATTTTCTTTTTTTAGCTGTCAGATAGAAAAAAAATATTTAGCAGAGTTGTAGACCTTTGTGTTCATTATGAAACTATAGCAGCTCGTTCACATTTTAATTATAGTTTGAGCCCTTATAGAAGAAAATATCATTATTTCCCACTGACACTCATGCATTTTTGCCAGAATGCTGTGACGTCGTCTGCATAAACTCTAAAGCGCTATCTGAGGCTAATCTGCATAGGCACATCCAAAGCGCAGACGAGAGGACGAAAACAGCCACATGAGAGATTCATAATGCTCCATTAGCCTTTCTAAGTGACACAGCACGGAAATGACAGCGTGCACCCGGCGTAGCATCTTCTGATATCATTCCACATGGATATAAGTGTGAATCAGAGACAAGACGCAGCCGCCGCCTCCACGACAACAAACCCAACTGAACGCATTAGCCGGGACAGTACGGAGAGCCGCTTATATAAGGCTATTACAGACGACGACAACCGCAGACAGAGCGTCCAAGTGCAGTGCTTTTGAGAGGTGAGGAGTGGATTTACCCTGACACAGTGAGAGGAGAAGGAGCTCAGGTGAAGATACAGCGGGGACACGGAGGAGAAGCTGCAGGAGGATTAACACAAGACTGACAGCCCACAGATCATCTCCATACTTATAGCCCATAGCAGAGAATGAGCACCTATAGACGGCATAATCACAGCTCCACATATATGCCTGTTTATGTACAGTACATACAGGCAGAACAGGTTAGAGCATTGTGCCAGCATTTATAAGACAAATATGGAAATTGTGATAGATCCTTACACACATTTAGTTTCATTTAAAGTGCCTCTGACAGGTTGGCCTATTCATTGAACTAAAATGCAGTTAAGATAAATATATTTCAAATTCTGTTTATAATTTTACTTCCTGGTTCTAAATGACGACATCACACTATGAAATTACCAAGAAACCATCCTGTACAGTACCCCATGTCACATATTTTTCTATTTGATAAAGAAAAATACATATGAACACCTTTATTTTGTCAAATCAGTGTTTAAAGGGTTAAAAACAGTCGTTTATTTTGTGTAAATTATGCATAACCTTTGGCTCCCTGGTGTGGTGTCATCAATTTGTTTACTTCCCATAATTTTCAACTGATTTTTCAACTTTTCCCCACAAACAGCGACCTGATTGGTGTAAAACTATGATTTATATTTACAATAGGTATTAACAATATATTGAATAAAGTCAAAATTAGAAAATCATGAAAACCTGTCATACGTACTTTAATGCGTGTACCAAGCTGAGACTGGAAACATTTGTGAAAGTAATAATTAAAGAAGTATTTAGGAGAAATGTGGATGTAACGATATCCAAATGTGCAGGGCTGGATTTGTGGCCCTGGACAATATTATGATTGTGGTCCACCATTTGACAAACACTGTTTAATGATCAAAGGTGGATGGGGGGGAAGTGCCTCAGGATCTCTTGAGAAGCATGTTATTAAAAAACAAACAAACTTATGTAAAATGGGGTTTGCGGGTCATTTCCAGTGCGTTTTTAGCTGTGATCTATTAATTATTTCAAAAGGCTAAACAAAATATTACAGGTTAATTTTTTGTTCTGCAGGTTCAATGCTGTATTTAAAGATAAACTAGACTTTTAGAATGAAAAATACTTGCACATGGAGAGATTTTGATGGTTTATTTTGAGCAGTGTTTTTTGGACTTGGGTTTTTGAGGCCCCCAGCACCTAGAGTTCTTTTGCTCCAGCAGCAGCAGCAGCTCACACAGGCCCTGGACAAACTCTTATGTCGGGACGTCTGGACTTGTTTCTGCTGCATTCATAACAATAACCAATTAGTTTTCTGTTTACAACTTTGACGTAACATTCGCTGAGGCAGACTCTCTCTCTTTCCGCACACAGTTCATCACAGCATGTGGCGCCCCCTGTGGTACTGGATCTAAACAGTCACATTGTTGGTTTATGCCACAGGTCAGCCCTGACTTTTTCTACATCTTACGGTACAATATTTATTTTAATATTAAATAGAGGATAACTGAATTGATATGCTTTTTTATTTCTTTTTAAAATGCCCTGACAATTCAGATTTAAAAGTGCTTCATAGCAATTAATAGTTAATAACAGTTATTTCTTCATGCCATAGACACATTTTACACATTTTTACACATTTTATTTATTTATTTTCATTCTGCTCTCCAGACCCTGCAGCATCTACGGGCATTACAGGCTTCTATGCCAATCAGAAAGATTTTTACAGCCAAAAACACTTTTTTTTCTATTTTCCCGAAGATTTAAAAATATTACCTAGGGCATCATTTTCTGAGGTGAAATGAAATGAACTAAATGTATCTTAAGAAATGCTCTTTTGTTGAACTTTAAATCACTGTGAAAAAACATGTTTGATTTTTTTTTTTTTTTTTTTTTAAGATTTTAAGTTGAAATTATGTGCATTTGAATATTTATACGGCAGATTTTTTATTTTGATTTTCTAGAACACAATGAGAAAACATACACTGCAGAATGATGTTGAGTGATGTGATGTTTTTCAGGATTAAAAATTCAGAGTTCAAGAAATTCACCAGCTTTTAAAATTCAAAATCAGATGAAACAAATAATCTTCCATAAACTTTCACATTTTTCATTTTTTATTCGCTGAAGTCGTTAAGAGTGTTCGTCAGGGGGTTAGATGGGATTGTGGGTCAGATGACTAGACACCGCCGCTGCCTTTTACGCTCGCAGTCATCCCCCCCTCTTTATGCCCACTCACTGGCCCCGCCCCCTCTCCCCCATCCTCCCCCCTCTGCCGCCTCCATTTGCCTCAGAGCCAAGACTATTTCATCTCACGTAACCCCACGGCAGGAAAGAGCTCGGGCCTTATTTCAGCAAAGCAAACACACGAGGAGCGACGATTAGACGCGGGGATCTGTGCACAGTAGACGCTCACAGATTTTAGACCTTTTAATATCACAGAGAGGAAACAGATACATTATTAGACGCAGAAACATTTTACTTAAGGACATAAAGATAATGAGTTCAACTGTGTGTGATCCTAAAGTCTGTATCAGTGATAAATGTGAGCGTAACTGCAGTGTTCCTGTTGTTTATCTGGTTTAATACAACTGTTAACTTGATTTTCTTATATTAGACAATATTTAGATGAGTTAGACCTTAGTATTAGTTATCAGACTGTAGCAGCAACTTTTTCTCATTTTAGTTATATTTTGAACACTTAAAGGAGAAAATGTCATCACTCATTGACTCTCATATTATTATTCGACTGAAAATACAAGAAAATTGTGTATTTATCTGTAAACCGGTAGATTACAGCTTTGATTTTCAGCCAGTGTGCCGGGAACACTACTGTGCGTTGAGCTGTTGCCATGTATTCCTTGAAAAATGTTCAATTTGGATTCACACATGGATTTTAAATAAAAATTACCCTTTTGGAGTGACCTGAACATACTTCTACACCAAAAAAGAAAGAAGAGAAATTGACAAATTTAAAGAACTAGCATTAAATACCAGATTTTTCTACTAAAAGGTGGTGTGCCATGGTATCTTTACAACCAAAAAAGTGTTCTTCAAGTCAAAAAAGGTTGAAAATCACTGGATTAAACAACCAAAATCTTCAGCTAACTCACTCTAACATAAGGATTTATACAACTGCTGTCCAGTATAAATCCTTATAATCTGCATAAAATAATGAGTCGATTAATACACATGTTGGTCGGCTGACGATTGCGGCTTGTTGCCAAATGGTAAGTCCGCCCCTGGATACAATAAATAAATAGCTAATTAAAACACTTTTGAGTCATATTTGTTTATCATTCAACCCTCTACACCGGAAATGTTTAATAAATTAGCAAAACATTTCTAAAAAGGTTTCTTGTTAGTGCAAAGAATAGACACAGACAATAAATACTGAGCCCCTAAAATATTGTTCTAGCTTTCATTAATTGAAGTCGCTGTAGAAATTATCGCGACACGCCTAGACATAACGACCAAAGGCTGGAGCCGTACCATTATGAAACCTAAGTGTATGAATGGAGCCTCTTTATTTAGTCCAATGAGCCTGTCCATACGTAACTGCCATAAATCATGGGGACGGATACACGCTCGATTGAGACTAACAGACAGGCGGTGGCTGAGAAAATGGCAGCGGTGTACATTAAAGCTGCACTCGATCTGCACAAGCTCAACCCAGCCGTCCCATATTAATCATGTTTTGTGTGATTACCGGCCTTTAGTGGGAGACCGTGTACTTAACGCTGTGTTCTGATGCCAGAGCTCCAGCACCACGTGACCACATCCGCGGAAGACGCCATTACGGCAGAGAAGAAGCAGCGGTAATGAATGGAAACCCGTGCGAAATGTAGCTTCTGGAGTTCATTTTGAGGCCGTAAATAGCAATATGCCTTAAAAACTAATCAAATAGCTTTTAAATAGAATAGATTGTGTAGAATGCAAGTTAAATCTGCTAAATCTGTACATCTGAATCACCTTTCACTTTCTAATATCATCAAAAAGTGTCTGATTCTTGTGAGAAATATATTTTATTGTAAAAGTCTATACCTATAACATTTACGGAGATTGGCAATTAAAAGGAAGTGAAAAAAATGTTATATTTTACGTAATCTGAAGCTGCTGTACATGACAGAGGCAAATTCACTCATGTCAATGTAATCAACGCCTGGAAATCATTGGTTTAACTTCAGTTTGTGATTTTATTAAACAGTCAATTATGCAAAAAGTGCTTTTGAAAATCAGTTGTGATAATTTGTTTAAAATATATATATTTAATAATTTATAGAGTGGCCAGTACACAATCCTACCCTACCCTAGCTTAACTTTGAATGATGAAACTGAAAAGCAGAACATTTGCATCTTAATTCATGAGAGGCTTGCAATGTTTCCCATCAATGGAGGAGACTATGGTGGCCCCACAAGGTCTAAAAACAACCTGGATATTCTCTGACATCACAAAATCACACTTTATTCCCCATTGTATCGTTATAAATATTTTATAGTAACTATACAGGGCAAAGAGGACTGTTTAGACACAGCCAATAAGTGTAATTTATACTTCACAAATTATGAGATTGAATTACTCAAATGTGATTGAATTACTCAAATTACTCATTTGAATTACTCAAATGAGTCTCTAGCACTGTAGTGTTTTAGTCGTTTAGTCGATTAATCAGTCAATGGTGTTTTAGTCGACCAACATTTTTATTAGTTGACTAATTATTTTATTGAAATTTTATTGAGATTAAGTATTACTTGTGCATCGCGGCGCATAAAAATGATCCACAATCTCAGAAACTCCGATAAAGGTCGTTAATTGCGTTGTTAGTTTCTGTGCCACCATCACTGACAGTGTGGAGTTTGGCAGTGCATGCTGGGTCTTACGAGTGAGCAATATTGACAAAAATGAAGGTCTCGATGATTTTTTGGGAGTTTCCCAGTAACGATATTCAGACAGTGTTATGTTAATCCAACAGAAATGTGTTAAACATGTCTTTAATCGTATTAGTTGAGGTTTAATGATCAGACAAATGTGAAAAATCAGCAAAAATGAATCAAAAAAGCACAGAAATATCTCAACCCTGTATTTACAACATCACAGTTTTAAGTTTAATCAGCTCTTTTTGTAGCATTTTTTACTATAAACAATTTACTCAATATTCAAATTTAGCATATTTTCCCAACAACATTCACAACAGTATTTAAATGTTGATATATTGTCCACCTCTAGCCGGGTTTGTTTTAGAAGACGACGACTGCAGGAGCTTTTTATGAGGCTTCTGCAAACAACGGCGACAGACCCACGACGTTTAGTGCCCAGGATTAATGGAATTATAATTTAATCATCTGATCAAACAGCAATTAGCATAATCAGCGCAGGGGCTGGCAACGAGAGAGCACTGACGCCAGGGAGAGCCACGGGCCACGGACTTTTAATGCAACATTTGCCCCAAACGCTGGAAATGTAACACGTTTTGAGGCTGGAAACAGAATGCTAATCCCGGCAGCGCGGTTAAAGCTAATGAATATATCCGGAGATAGCCACAGGGAGGACAAATATGGCGTTTCTGCTTGGGTTAACAGAAATGACAAGACGGTTTAGGCTTATGATTTAAAATAGAAGATTACTTAAGTATTTAAAGCAGTAAATATTAGAGCTGCACAATTTGGGGAAGATATCTAATTGTGATTATTTTTCTGGTCAGTATTTTGATTAGATTTCTGATTTATGTTTTAATAATAGGATTCTGTTCAACGTTCATATTTAAAGACACGTTATAACAGTTTATATGCAGAATAACATTGTTTTTATGCAGAATACGGATGATTTTGTGCAAAATATTGCTGTTTTTATCCAGAATAATGATGTTTTTGTATAAAATATTGCTGTTTTTATCCAGAATAATGATGTTTTTGTATAAAATATTGCTGTTTTTATCCAGAATAATGCTGTTTTTATACAGAATAACATTGTTTTCATGCAGAATAAGGATGATTTTATGCAGAATATTGCTGTTTTTATCCAGAATATTGATGTTTTTGTATAAAATATTGCTGTTTTTATCCAGAATAATGCTGTTTTTATGCAGAATAACACTGTTTTTATGCAGACGTGTCTACTTGCAAGACTTGTTGTTTTTGGAGGAAATTATGCTTCTTCAAAAATTGCAGCCTTTCTGATTTTCTAATTGCGTCCATTAAAATTGCAGTTTTGATTCGATGACTTTGGAATTATGTATTTGGGCCTCAAAACTCCTGCCATGGACACAATAAATTAGTACCTTTTGAGCAGATTTTGGCGGCCTAAAAGAAATGGATGAAACAACTGAACCAACAATATAAGATTGAACTAACATAATAATGGAAAAAAATACCTTCTGACTTAATTTGAAAATGTACAAATATGACCAACTTTGGGGGAAATTTCTTCAGCTCATATTTAGTCTTTTTGTACTCTCTCTGCATATTCTGTGTTTCTGTTGTTTTGATTATACATTTAATAATTTATTTGAACGTCATCGCAGAGTCAGAGACCAAAATGTACATATAAATCAAAGTTTAAAAAAAACAACTTGATTCCAGACAAACTAACTTAAATACACATTGTCACATTTAGCAGGGCCTTTTTTTTTTTAAAGAGATTTTCAATTAATTTAAGTCCTTCTCTAAAAAACAATGTCATATCTCAAGGCACATGCTCATTTTGTAATTGTTGTATAATCCAAAACAATCCCAATTTAAAGCACTGGGGAAAATTCATGCACGATTCAAAGTTACCATACAGTGACTTATCGTGTTGGACAATGAGCAAAAAAAGAAAAGAAAAAGATGTTCTGAGATTTACTTTACAAGCTTAAGAACCCGAGGCCTCAGCATTAACCTACTGGCCTATTTTATAATGAACAAGTCATGATACTAACCGCCTCAGTCTGTGCACCCACAACAAACTCTTTAAACACTATCTCTACATTTTTAGAGTTTGTCAATTCAACAGAAACATTACTTTAATTATATTAGTTGAGGTTTAAATATCAAACAAATCTGAAAAATCTAATTATTCACAAAAGTGCATAAATATCACCGTATACCATTAATTGAAAGCTTACAACATCACTTTGGATCATTTATAAAGACAGTAGAGCAGAGAATGAACCGTAAACTGGTCCAATTTTAAGAAAGTTCCCTCTGTCTAAAGAGTCTGCCTTTCTAGTTGAATTTGGAAGTTATGTTATGTAAAAATCAAATGGACGTGCTTAGCGAATCACAAAGGCTCCAAGCTTTGAAGTTCCATCTTTTCCTCCTCAAACAACAAAATATCCTATATTTAAATATATATATATATAAAGTAATCCCTTTTACAGGACAGAATTTGACCTTTTGTGCACAGTTTTAGAATGATCTTGAGTTTCATCAGAATTAGAACAGACCACAGTGTTAAATAAAGAAAAGACTATTATTTAGTGTTGAAAAAGTCAGTCTGTTGTCTAAAAACGTAACCTAATTACTTTATACCACAAATGCATAAACGCTAAAGCAGAATAACCTTTTTCCAAGTGAACCGTGTTGTAAAAAAAAAAATGCAGTCAGGAATAAATGGTAAACACTTAGTTTTAGTATCTCTTTCTCTTTCACCCACATTTTTTTCCTCAACGGGCCAAAATGTACACATATTATCATGCTGAGTGCTAAACCTAATTCTGTGTCACATTTAATGTTTATTTGCAAAGATATGGTGATTAAATTGTATTTTATTAACATGTTTTAGGGGAATAGACTTGATTTGGTCTCTTTTGTAACTACTTTAGCACAAAATGTAATCAAACAGCGACTCCTAACAAATCTCAACACCCCTCGCGGGCCCAATTAGACCCCCTGGAGGGCGAGGTTTGGCCTTGATCTAGATGTTCATTTATCCACAAATTACAGTCCCAGTGTTATCTTTTAGGTCAAACACACTATACATTTGGAGGCCTTAAACATATAAAATAAAGACAAGAGTGAACTGGGGGACTACAGTTAGAAATAGGCATCTGTAAGGGGGGTTTGAGGGTCCTCCCCCAGGAATTTGTGAATATGTTGTCATTATTCATGCTGAACTTGAAGATAAGCTTGAGTTTTAGAGTGGAGCATATCTGTACTTAGATATTGATAAACATTTGCTTAGATTGTTTAAGATATGGGCCGACCCTGCAAATACAGCAAAAAAGCACCTTAAATAATGATGCACCGGCCTGTGCATGTGCAATACGAGTGCATCGGTAGAAAAGTGACACAACGATGTGATTGAAAGTGGAGTGCACCTGACTTTCCATGGTAAGCTCCGTTAATTGAGATTCATCCAAGCTGCCGCTGCTAATGCTGTCGCTAACTCCCAGAGCAGCTGAAACAGTCGCGGAGGAGCCTTTACGCAGCTAAAAACATTATTATTTACTATTAGTTTTACATCTTCGTTGTCTTCGCTAAATCCAAGTTTTGGTCAGATCGGCAGTGGAGCAGGGCTGATGCGCTCCTTTTGTTTACTACATATTAAGTGCCATGTGCTGCTCTCTGGTTTCTCGTCTTTTTACATCTTCAAACATCAGTAATATGAGGAAATACATTACCTTTAGAAACAGAGGGCTGAAACATCACCTCATGTCTCTGTTACTGAGAGCTTTGTGCTGTGGAGGAGTCTTTACAATATTATAACAAATAATTAGGCTGTTTTAAGTAGGCGTATTATATAAAAATGCACTCCAAATTCAGCATTGCATGTATGTATGTAACTAAACACTCACAGTATCAAACAAAACTGTGTTAATTTAATAAAATGTAACAAAAATAGGAAGATCAGTGATTGAGATCAGTATCAGAAATGATAAAATATACAAATATCGTATTAGAAGCCAAAAAAACAATAATTCTTAAATCGTGATGCATCGTGGGTTAGGTCAAATCGAATTGCGTCGTTGGTTGTTAGAAATGCATCTTAAATAGGTCTGGGCGATATGGCAAAACATTATTATCACGATTTTGTTGGGGCCAGATCATGATTTCAATTTTATCACGATTCATGTTCACTTTGTATTGTCTTTAATAGAGCTGCACGATTTAAGAAAAATATCTAATTGTGATTTTTCTGACCAGTGCAATTGTGCGATTGATTAGATTTCCGATTTATGCTTCACTAAAAGGATTCTGTTCAAATTCACATTTAACCACAATTTTGCCACTTTTAGTACTCGTGTTTGTCACGTTCAGTTGTGTCTGTCATATTTAAACAGGTCTTTGTCCCTGTTAGTCGTGCCTTTGTCATTTTTAGCTGCATTTTATCGCTTTTTGTCACGTTTTGGTGCATTGAGTTGCGTCTGTTGTTTGTAGGTGCGTTTTTGCCGCTTTTAGTTGTGCTTTTATCACTTGTTCCAGAACATCCAAACTACAGGATTAGCAGTTTTTATTTAAATCAAAACAAGACATTTTGTTGTTTGTGGAAGAAATGATTGCACTTCAAAAATTGCAGCCTTTACGATTTGCTAATTGCATCCATTACACTTGTGATTTTGTGTGGATTTGACTTAATCGTGCAGCCCTGGTCTTTAAGAGGTAAATAAAGTCATCTGCTCAGAGGCTTCATAGGCTAAACAACAGGAGAAAAAGTGTCTTTGAACAGACAGCTGCATTAAAGAGACAAACAGTGAATCACGATTCGACGATTTCACAAAAATAGCAGATTGTCACAGGGACAAGCTCACTGTTCGATTTTTATCACCGTATCGCCCAGCACTAATCTTAAATAAATGGGATCGCAGCAAGTGTATCGAGGCGCACATCACTAGCCGGAGAATATATTGTTTGCGGTGCCAGGTGTATGGTGCAGTGTTTGCGCATGCATGAGGGCCCCGGCTGATGTGAAACGACTGCGAGAGCGTCAGATCCAGCGCCATAACAACACTGGCCCGCTCCCCTCACTCGCTCTTCCTCCGCTTTTTCTGCCTCACTACCCACTATTATCTCCTTAAGCACTCTGGCCTGGGTTAAATACAACCTTTAACAGTTCAATGTGCAGCCATTAGCATACGCTTGGCTCTCGAGTCGATGGAAACGCAAACAGTGCAAAGGCAACGGACGGACGCAGGCGACGGGACGAAGGTGCGCGACGTGGTTTGGGATTGAGATGGAAATGAGGGATTGTGTCATGCGCAACTGAGCAATTGTTATGGAAGCCCTTTGAATTCTTTTTTTTTTTTTTTTAGATCTTGAAGGTGATGAGAGTGATATATTTTAACATTTAGTTTAAAAAGCTATGTGTGTAATGAAAGCAACTGATCATAAAATTTGAATTTTAAATAAGTTGTAGTTATCTTTTCTATGCAGCTGTGTCCAAGTGTTTATGGTGGTTTAATGAGACGCCACAATGTCTTGAGAAAAAGAGAAAAATACTGAATCCAGTTGATATAGTTAATTTGTTTTTGAACTATAGGGCTGTACAACATATCAGATTTTAGATAATATTGTGAATGCTTATTGAACATATGCAAAATTTGAGGTAACATTTTATAATAACTACACTTATTCCTGCCTTAATAAAGCTGAAACAAAGACTTAATTAAGAGCGAACAAATAGTTTATTAAGACTGATTCAGGCTTAGTAACTATTTAACTAATAATCTAACTCTAATCCTGAATCATGTTGAATAAACTATATATTCATTATTAATTAAGTCTTTTTTAATGCTTTGTTAAGGCAAAATAAGGTGTAGTTATTATAAAGTGGTACCAAATTTGAAATTTGAGTTTGTCATTTACAGTGAAAAATGCAACAAAAACAGCAGAAAAATGAAAAATCAAGCCTCAAAGTCAGTGTAAAAAGTGATATTTCTGCACGTTTTAAAATTTTTCACATTTGCCTGATAATTCAACTGACATGTTTAAAGACATGTTTCCACACATTTCTGTTGGACTGACATAATATCGTTTGAATATTGTTATGTATATGTATATATATATATATATATATATATATATATATATATATATATATATATATATATATATATATATATATATATATATATATATATTTATTATTTTTTTTTTTTTTTAATCAAACTATTAATTTCTGTCAACATTGCCCACCACTTTTTTAAATTAATATCTCAATATTTTGAGTCTTTCAATAACAATATTCAGATGAAAGTATGTTTCTTCAACAGAAACATGTCTTTAAATGTATTAGATGAGGTTCAATTGTCAGACAAATGTGAAATGTCTGTAAAACTGCAGTACTATCACCTTCTTATTTGGAAGTTTACAACATACCTTTGTATCATTTTTATTGTTAATCAGTTATTTTTGTTGCATTTTTCACTATAAATGATTAACGCAACATTAAAATTATTATCTAGATTTCAATATATTGTCCTCCTTTAATGATGACTGGTGTGAACAAAATACATTATACTGGTTTATCGTCATGAGTCCTTCTCACTTGTGCCAGTCAAAAAACTGGAAAGACAGATAACATAACAACCTTTAAACTATAATTGCACTAACAGTGTACAAAAACTGAAATCTTGACCCCAGCAGGTTTAGAACTACATGAATCCCAGCAATATTTTCTGTTAAAGGGGACTTATTATGTTAAATAGACTTAAACAAGCTTTTAACCTTGTTACAACAGTGCCTCCTCATTAATAGTTTACACAAAGTGGTATTTTGATTAATTGAAGTATGTTTGAGTAATCCTGTTTTATCTTACATTTGAGACTCCGGTGCTTAGAAAATGTCCATTTTCACCTACCCCCTATCCCCGCCCACATTCTTGTATTTCCTTGGAATTGTTGTTTTTTGTTCAAATCAGACTAAGGTCAAACATATTGGGCTCAACAACAATAAAAACAAGCAAATCTTCTTTCTGCATTGAAACGTCACTATGAAAAGGCGGGGCTTATCAGATCTGTTGTTTTGAACAGGAAATCAATGAACCTGTTTCTATTACTAAGCCATTTTAGATAAATATTGCAGTTTACACCAAACAAAATGCAAAATAATGACCTATGTATGTTACAGGTTAATTTTAAATACTCAAAAAACAGCACGATATGTCTCCTTTAAACCCTGTCCACGGCCCTGTCTGCCACTCAAGGTTAAGGCCCATTTAAATATAGCTGTCCCACATTGTGTTGACTGGTGTGCTGATCTTAATGGGAGACTGAGGGGCAGGGCTTTGTTGGTGCGACCGGCTCAGCTCTGCCTGCTTTATGTGAAGTGACAGATGTAAACCAAAAGACAGCGTCCCGCACAGACACACTTTACCCCACGACCTCCACCTGACCCGCCGCCGTTTGACTGGACCAAACACGGACCAGAACCAGCAACAGGGAAAGGATGTCTTAAGGTGACAAATATATAATACACGATTTGATAATGTATTTGTTTATTAAACTTTCTTAAAAACCCAGTAACCACTTAATGATAACTACAGCTTATTTTGCCTAAACAAACATGAACAAAGAGTTAAGGAGAGACGCTGCAGGTGAATATCTAAAAATCTTAAATTTAAAGATATCAAATTGAAACTTCTCCTGTAAACGTACGAAATATACATAATACAAGTTTTTCATCGTGCTATGTTTTTATGTAGAAATCAAGCATTTTATGTTAAAAAAACAAAAAAAAAAACAAAAAACAAGAGTACATATTGGGGACAAATAAATCTGAAATTAAGACAAAACTAGGTTTACATTTGTTGGTTGATTTTGTACACATATTAGTTACAAGAAAGTTTACAGAGGGGATTTTAGATCTTATTTAGTTTTTGAGTAAAATTGATCTAACTGAAAATGTTCCTACAAATTTATTCATTTTGACTTTTTTTTTTTTTAAGTTTATGACAAACGTTTGTGTACATAAGTCTGAGTCTAAGTCTGTGTTATTTTATTAGCTAATTCTTAATTTTACACATGCCTTCTTTTATATATATATATATATATATTTTTTTTTTGCTACTGTTTTATTCATTATTATATGTTGGCAAGTTTGACAATAAAACCTGATTTTTCTGATTCTGATTCTGACTAACCCCAGCCCTATAAATCAAGCTTAGAATTAGAGCTCAACAAGTCCTTGTGTACATTTTGTCAAAATCTTGTTCAGTACAAGATTGTAAAGTTTGTTGTGTGTAGGAGCTACTTTAAGGCTGATCTTTATGTCTCTGTGGGAGAAAAATGCATTTGGAGAAAACAGCCTTTGAAGTAACAATGTCCCAGAGAAATCTATGGATGAAGTGGATTAAATGATGATCAAAACATCTATAGGAGCAGATTGGACATGTTTGTTGTTTCCACATGAAAGCTGATATGTTGAAAGAGCAAACTGATCAAAAGACAAAAAAATTGAATGACTACATAAACAATGTAGTTAATTTAGCATGATTCAGTATTAGCAGCTACTTAATTAAGGTTGGGGTTAGGGCTGGGGTTTGCAATAGTGTTAAAGTATTAGTTACTAGTTACTAAGTTGGAATCATTCTTAATAAACTATTAGTTCAGTATGAATTAAGTCTTTACTCACGCTTTACTGAGGCCTTACTAAGTGTAGTTATTATAAAGTGTTACCCAAAACCCAAACTGAACCCTCTTTTTCAAGGCTGACCTGAGCCAAAGTGAGAAACTAGCAGCAGCAGCCCACAGTTATAATCACATTTACACATTTAAACAAGACATTTAAGAAACAATATTCGTAGGATGCTCACTCTTTGTTTTTTTAAATAGCCTCAGTTCAGATTGTGTGTGGGAGCAGCATAATGTTCGTGCTAATATCATTTTACCAGTCTATTATCTTTGCAAGCAAGCACCGCACAGCTCAATCCAGCAACAGAAAAACAGTCAACTGAAAATACAGTAAAAAATGAAGAATGGTTCAGGTAAAGTGTGCGACCAGACAATAGCATTTACTTCAATTTCTTTCCTGTTTTTAATCAAGGGTTTATATCCCGACTGTTTTAAAAGAACAACAATTACACCTGAACCAGATTTAGAGGTTAGAGGTTTTTTAGCCAATTGAATTTTCGCTTTGAAACTGGCAACCCATGCCAAGTGGCCCACCATTGCCATGTGTTTTGGGACTGTCCTACTGCACAGAAATATTGGACTGAGATAATCACAACACAGCACTGTCTTTGACCCGGTATTTGGGCCTCAAAACTCCTGCCATGGACACGATAAATGGATACCTTAGGAGTATACTTTTGGCAGCAGGAAAGAAAGTCACAAGAAAATGGATGATACAAACTACACAAGCAATCAAGAAGTGGACCGAGATTATTATTGACATACGTAAAACAAACAAATCACATTTTGACTTGATTTAAATGTTTACTCCGAACAGTATGTTTTTGTGATTTTGTCTCTTGTGTTCTTTCTGGAAATGTTCTGTTTTTTGTGTTGTTTTAGTTCTGTGCTTTATATTCTAAAAATGAAAAATAATGAAATTGTATTAGAAAAAAGAAAAGAAACTGGCAACCCAAATGAGACTCATTCTGCTTTCTGATTGGATAATTGCCTCGGAAACCAAAACACCAAAAGAAAACAAACAACTTGACCATCATAACCATTAAGTAATTAAGAATAAGCCAATGTTACAAATCATCTGTAAAAGCAATATTTGATTTGACCCTTTTATCTGGAGACACAGACAAGTCACGCTTTTGAAAATGTAAACAAAAATCTACAAACCTCCATTTAAAAAAAACATCAAACATTTACATTCTTATTCTTGTCTCAGATCTAAAGTGGCGCTGACATTTAACATCTGATAGAGCCAAAATATTTCACATCTGATAAAGTAGTCCATGTGCCTGTTCTCCGGCAGCTCCCCGTCCTCCTAATCCCCAAAGCTAAAAATACACTGACACAGAATGATATTAAATGCCAATTGAGGCGCTTGGGCTGTATATATTTACACAGCTTATTAGTGTCCAATTGAGCGTGTGTCAGACTCATCCTGCTGCAGCTGAGCAAAAACATTCGGTCGTTTCCCCAATTTCATCTCTTCATAACTAGCTCCATGTTGTCGCTGTTCCATTTAGGTTTTTAATAGACACTTTTGCAAGAGCACTTTGAGGGCTCAAGCACCACTGGAGTGAACTCTACGGCAGATTTCGCTCTTGATTGTTTATCTCCACCGGCTGTACGAGCTTGCAAATGTGTGCTCAAATTGGCAAACGGCAATTCAAAGCAAAATGGGGTTTGGACATTATAGCGCTGTCGAAAAATACCCAGAGCATCACAAGAGCAGGTATGAGGGAAATTGTGAAACGCATGTAAGTAGTAGGACGTAAAAAAAAAGCTCTGATGATAATTTGCGACATAAAACGGCGTCCTGTTTGGAGGTGTGGGCGCTGAGATGTAACCAATGTATTTCCAGGGTCACCTGAATGGAGTGCGGAGTTGCTGAGTCCAACACTGCAGCACTCATTACCCATGTCTCCATAGAGACCAGCTCAGCAGCCCGCACCGCACCGGACCTGAGCCCTAAAAGCCTTTATTTCAGGAAGCAACACGGTCCACAAGAGGTGCACAATGTTCTATTCTGATGGAAGCCTGTTATTACGGCTAATCTCTCCCAGCTCTATTCATTAAAACATAAGTGCAGAGCAAAAAATACACTTTGTCCGATCAACAATCAAGGCCTTTTATTCCGCGTTCTGTTCAGCGCAACATGCAAATCTGTCATAATTCTCGCCGCAAAACAATATTTGGAAATCAATACGAAAAGGTCAGAGTGAATTGAACCCATGTCGAGCGATAGGTTTTGCATCAGCGACGACGACGACAACGACGAGAAGAAAAACCCTTAGCATAGCATTCGTCACAATAACAAGTGGCTACGCTGCCATTCAAAGTTTCCATGTAGAAGGACTGTAGCAGCAGCAGAAGCAGCAGCAGCAGCAGCCATTTTGCAACGCCAAAGAGAGTGGAAGAGCCGTGCAGGAGGACCAAAGCGACCAAACAGGCTCGGGATGTGCACTGGGGGGGATTTGAAATGGACATCAGCGTGCCCTAAGGAAACTGACACGCTTTGATCTAACAACAATCCTAGTTTTGTTGTTTTGGGGTTTTTTTGTTGTGTTTTTTTTTTTTTCCTCTGCACTGTGCGTCCGCCGTAAATCTAACAACAGCTTTCATTCAAGCCCCAGTCACAAAATGGTTTTCCTTCTTGACATGTTTGCTTGACGCACCAGCACCCCGCACTTTACACCAACGTTAGCCTTTCGAACCCTCGTCTCAACGTTCGAAAAACCAATAAATGCCCCGATTCTCTTGCCATATCTGCCCTCGCACACGTCCAGCCCTCCACCCTGTCCTCCCCGCTGTCCCCCTCCAACACACACCCTTGCAACAATCGCTCAGTGCAACACAAAAAAAAAGCAACATACAAAACATTACGACGAAATTTCTCCTTTGTGGGAATGATTTCGGGGCGTTTTAAAAGGGTGAGTGCTGCTCTGAAGAGATAAGGATTTGTCTGTTGTTGTGTGTTTTTTTTTCCTCCCTCCCCAATCCAAAATGACTCCATGTCTACGCTTCTAATATGGCGGGTGAAGAGCCATAAAAAGCACAACCTATTTTGTGTGTTTCTCCCTGCAAGACGCTCGATGGAACTGCTCTGATTTGTGCAAAAAATGTTACAGATTGTGCAGCATGTTCCGATTAAAACTAAAATCAATAGCGTTTTGCAGAATTTGCAGCTTTAATCTGGTGTTCGAGGCAACAGAGGCACCTTTTCTTATCTCAAATTTTATCTCGGAGAAACATTCGAGAATGAAAATTTCACTCTGATTTGCTGTAAATAAATTGTTTTCATTCATTGAAGTGCTTTATTCTTTACACTTGAATACAGATGGACCGAAAGATTAGAGATTAAGGCTAAGAAATGCAGATTACACCACGTCAACATGCAAATGTGCCACGACAAAAATCTGAAATAGTCTTATTTTTAATCAAAGCAAAATCAATTCAAATCAACAGTTATATTTGATAGAATTTAGACTGAACAAATGATCTAAAGAAAATGGAGGAAGGCTGAGGCCCAGTGCAGTGCAGTGAATAAACAAGCCTTAATCAGAGCTACGACGAATCAACTGAGTGAATGTATTCTGAGGCCTGCAGTAGGCCGTCACAAATTGCAATCAAACTAAAATAAAACGTTTTTAAAAATGATTTGAAATATTTTGGTTTGAATGCATCGCCTGCTGCACCGATCAATCCTGATTCTGTCACTGGACGTCACTCAGAATGTCTCCATTTTGAAGAAGCCCGGTTTCTTAAAGGCTGTTGTTTGAAAAGGCTCAGGTGGTCAAAGCTCGCTGTTCTCATGTTGTATGAAGGTTATCGCAACTGTTACCCCCCTCTCCCCCCTGCCCCCCTCCCCCCGAACAGCTCTCCAATGCTTCTGTCCGGACATAGCAACAGCCTGTTCCTGCGCGCATCTCAGCACCAGCAGGACCTGGCTCTTCGCGTTCACAAAACCCACTTCAGATGTTTGCGGACGGGCCTGAGTGCAGTTTGCTCAAAGTGGAAAGTTGCATTAAAAACAAAATGTATAAGACCTACCATTCAGGATGCACTGGGAAAAGATAAGAGCCAATATCCACATGCCCCGCTCCGTTCAAAATCCAATGATGGTGCTTTTTCTCTTCTTCCCTCCTGTACTATCTTGATAAAATTCCTTATTCTTCACTTATGCGTTTCCCTTCGTTCAAAAATATTTATCAACAAGTCCAAATGAAAGAAAGAAAGGTAGAAAGAAAGGAGAGCTTGTGAATTGGCCCCTCTCTCCTTCCCTTCCCTCTCTCTCTCTCAATCCAAGAAGATGAAGCACAAGAGGAGGAGGTTTTCACGGGCTTCTCCGACCCTCGCTGCTGCCGCTGCTCTGATTGTCTCCCTGTGCAGCGCGCAGTTGAGGATACGCTCCAGGTTTTCAGCGGAGTGACCGCAGCGCACTGGACCTCAGTGCATGCGTCCCCCCGCGTCGTGGAACATGAGGGAGCGTGGCACGGAGCACTCCGGTCCAGGTGAGCCGCTTCTGCTGTCACTGCCCCGCGTATTCTTCTGCTGCTGAGTCACAAGCATAGGACAAAGTGGCCTCTGCGCGCAGCCAACTCAACAATCAAACCAAAAAAGGAAAAAAGGAAAAAGACGCGCGTAAAAGAGTCATACCAGGTTTGCGTAAAAGGCGTAAAAAGTTGGATTTCTCTTATAGATCTCTCTCTGGAGTTGATTGTTAGCTGCGCTGGGAAGTCATTCTCTCTTCGCCGTCGCCTCTCTCCGTCCGGCGAGCAACAAGCACACGCATCTTCCCCGCCGACTGCAGCCGCGCGCACACATACATACACCAGACTGCGCACCGCACCGCACCGCACTGCCTCCCTGCTGCCTGCGCTGAGAACCTGCCCTGCCTCGCTCGCGGAACAGAAAAGACCAGCTTCTTGCTCTCCCTCTGCAGCCGTCGCTTCTCTCACCCCCTCCCTCCTTCACCCCTCCCTCTCTCTCTCTCCATCTCTCTCCCTCCGTCCGTTTCCTTAAAAGGTGCAGCAGGGTGGGGAAGAGGGAGGAACGAGGTCTTTTACAGTGCAGATTCTTAAATAAGCTTTTGTTTTAGCGTCCAGTCGGAGAACGGTGCACGTTATTCAAAAAGCAGAGCACACACCTGAGAGGAGGCTGAGACCGCGAGAGGAGGCGGCGGGAAATGGGAGGAGAAAATGCTAAATTGTCTTAATTGGAGGACATCAAATCCAGTCTTTGAACCCTGGATAATTTATGAGCCCTCAGGGACGGTTTTTGTTTTGGGGCGGGGGCGAGAGGAGGAGGGGGCCCTGGCACGCATTAGCCTCCCATTCATTAATTGACCTTGACAAATATAAGCAGCAGAGCGAGCCCCCTCCAGTGCACCAGAGGGCATCAAACGACGGCCATGTCAGACTTCAACAAGCTCTCACCCCCTGCAGGAGTTCACCTTCGTTCTGAATCATAACAAAGTGCAGCAGGGAGAGGGGACCAGTACAGAAATACACAAGAGGAACTTACACTTTCCAGATTAAAAGAGGGGACAGTGACAGTAACGGTTGTAATCATGGCCGAAAGATCAATTAATAAAAGGCATATTATAATTTATTTCAGACATATCGATGCACAACACTGTCAAAAGTATCAGAAATGAGAAATTAAGCGATTTTAACCGTATCGAATATAGATAATCATTTGCAGCATTGATGCTAATAAAGAAATCACATTAACAGGACAAAATGTGACCTTTCTTTTTAGAATGATCTTGAACTTCATCAAGACGAGAAAAAGACCACAGTGTCTCATAAACAAACGTGTTGAACAACAAAGTTTGATCTGAAAAAGCATTTTAAAATAATAGTGTGGTATCAAAATCTGTATTGAGTATTGAGTATATTCCTTATACATGTACAAGTAAAAGTATTGAAGTACATGTTTAAAAATGTACTTTAACTTAACAATCTAGTTTTTTTTATTTTTTTTTATTTCATCACTATGAAACTTTCATGGGTGGTCCAAAACATCACGTAACATACATTTTATGCTAAATTTTAAATGAAATAAGTATTTTTTTTTCCTGATATGAAAACGTATATTGCTCTTTGACCAAATGTGCATTTCTCAAACGAAGAGAGCGCGAAGCATAAGAGTAACAAGCATTTGACAAAGATTTTGAGAAGCGTATTGATTTTGAGTTGTGAGTTTGAATTGTGCAGTTATTTGGTCGACTCGACAGTAGCAATTCCAATCAATTTCCTATTTTTGTGATTAGTTTGTAAATATTTCAATACATTGCTCAAAAAATACTAAAACTCTTTTGTCATTCAGAAAGTTTGACTTCATAAAATGGCCACAAATCTGAGGAATAGTAATGTGTTAGACAATGGGAATGAAAGGAAATGAAAGAGTTCAATGTATTTTGGTCTCAGTAATCAAACTTTTTTCTCACAATAAACGCAACACTAAAATTTGATCTCCACAACATCTCTATTCGACAGTCTTACAAAATAGAAACAAAACATGAAAGCCACTGTTTTGCCTGCTGAAAGTCCACACACTGCGAGTCGTACGAGCCATGACTCACAGATTAAAACCTCCGAGTCACATTTGCATTTTACTCCGCGCTAAGTTGGGGACCAGTTTCCTGCAAAACCCTGACACAACAGAGTAAGAGCGCTGACATGCTCCGTGACACGCTCCGTGACACGCTCCGTGACACGCTCCGTGACGCCTCGGCTCGGGAATGGCCCGTTTATGCCGAGATGGAGCGAGAGGGGAAGGCAGGTTTCCCCCGCGCGCCTGGATACACTGTCTGTCTCTTATTCTCCACATCATCCTGCGTGCACCGCTCCCAATGCAGGGACCTGTCAGTGCCTGTCTGCACCTGTCTGCAGCCGGCTCACAGTCGCACCGTGACAGCAGTCCAAAATAAAACTCATCATTACCTCCAGCAGCGTGCGCGGAGAAATAGCCCTTTCTTCCACTCGTGAAGTAAACAATGTACTCTGCGTTGTACTTGTTCTTTTTTAGCACTGTAACACAAACACTATGGACTCTTTAAAGTGACAGGTTAAACTACACATTCCACGAAAACCTAGAGAACATGATTGTATTTAAGATTTTACTAAACATTTGGTCTATTTTGGCGCAGTTTGACAGTTTTTGCTAAGTTTATGATGTTACTTCCTGGTTGAAATGGTTGGTTTAAATTACAGAATAGTTACTGTAAATAATACCTGGTAACACCTTTATTTTGTTGGATGATCATTCAAACTGTCAGAAAAATGTGTTGTTTGTTGTAAATTGTCCCTGTATTTTCAATGGTACGTCGCTTTTTGATGACATCACAAAGGGATTCTGTTTACTCAGCACAACTTCATGTAATTTTAAACTTTTATTTTACAAAATTTCTTCACAACTGACAACTTCTTCACGAATGTAAAGGTTCTATCCACCAAAAAACATTCTTTGAGACTTATTGATATCGTATAGACAAGGTATGTCATCAGAATGTAAAAAAAATCCGTAATGAAGGCCACTAGAGGGAAAAGTGAAGTAGACTATATAATATTTTCAGTGTTTAAGTGAGATCTATCCGCTTGATAACAAACAACAAAAATGATAACAAACATAGGCAAACATTTTGAGTCAAATGTTGTTTTTGTTTGCTATTTTTAATTAAAAAGCCATACCAGGGTTACGTTCAACTCCCGGGACATTTTAGTGTGAGCTGATTAGAAAAGAGAGAACACAGACTCAGGTGAAAATGAAACGGCAAAAAGCAGATATAATAAAATAATGAGAATCATTTCTCACCAAATGCTGATCTGGAGACAAACGGCGTATTTCCAGTGACGAGAACTATTTATTGAGCGGACAGACAGAGCAAAACAAAGTTAGCTCACATTTTGCAGCAACTGTTTCCTGTTTATCGACGATCGGTACTAGCATCAAGACCAAAAATATTGTATTTCCAAGTACAAATTGCAGGTAACATTATTCAAACCCAACGCATTACGTAAAGAGGTATGAAAATGCAGCACAGAGTCACAGAGAGGTTAAATCAATTTAAACTTGTCTTTGTTTACTCCAGATTTAGCTTCATCTCACAGTGACACTAACTTGGAATTACTAAACATCTTTTTGTGAATAGCCGAGATCGGCCGCATGAAGAAAATTTAAAATTCAGGTATGATTTAGATTTTTAAAATAATAAAAACATGACTTATGATTGGGTGACGTCAGCTGCTGGAAACGAGTCTTTAAACGCAATGAAAAAAATAAATGGTCGATGCTTTTCAGTCTGCCTCAGGGCATTTGCAACTCCAGAAGTTTCCTCCTCTACAAGACAAAGGAGTGCATTAAACACTTCAAGAAACAGCATTAAGAAACCACAATAATGTTGAAAAATAATACATATTTATCAATTGCGACAACTGTCCAAGTAGAAAACATAATTGCCCATATCCAGCTCCATCCACCCTGATCCCCTTCATAAACACGTGCCTATTGTTTTGGCCGCTCCACACCATATGCCACATTATTATCCACTCGCTCTTCTGTGAATAACAGAATTTGCACCGTTTGGACACAGACCGGATTAAAACACAGGCTGTTCCTGAAGAGCTCAATCCCTGTGGCTCTAATCCCTGCTCTGAGGTGCAGATACATATGCCATGAGGTTATGATCAAAACAGATGTTATCCACTTAAATCCTTATGTTATTTAATGGTGAACAGCTCAGGACGATTATGAGGCCCTTTATGCTTAGTTTCATAATTATGGGAGGGAAATAACTGGCCTAATGTTTATGATATTAATAAAATAATGAGAGTTGTACCAGTTTGATGCCACTCTGTGCTGCATCAGGGATTCTCATCGTCAGAATCCCCTTTATGCTAAAAATAGATCTGTTTCAATAACGATAACAACTGCTACATTCGATTTTTGTGATAAATTAAGAACAAAAAGGCTTTCCCAACATTGCTCTACAAAAATCTAAGGCTGCGTTCACATTTGTCCCTGTGGTTTGAGCCCAGTTTTGAACAGATGTAGGCTTGGTTTGGTCCTTTTGAAGTCCAGGTTTGAGTACCTTTAATTTGCCATTTCATGTTTTGAAACAAACAAAAAAAGGCTTATTATTAAATAATTCATGTTTTTCTCAGCAGGCTGGAAAGACACTTACTTAGACGGCACCAAGCGCCTAGCTAAATTATTTCTGGAAGCGAATGTGCTTGAGGCAGTTATCAAACTAGCAGCAGCAGTTATCATGTTCAGACGGAAGAAATGCTCAGAACAAGTCTGGCTATGATTTAAGGACTTAAATATGACGTAGATGATCCGAAAATACGTCAGAAAATTCAGGAGGAAGTTCAGCAGGAAGTGTGTTTGACGCTCGGAGGGGGGGTGATTTTCTAGTAAACATTCCTCAAAAGAGCGTGAATGCAACTGAATGCTACTTCAGGTATGTTTTTGATGACGGAACATTGTTAGAACATGGTTTAAGGTTAAAAAGTGAATGTAGCAGAATATATATTTTCAGATACATTTTTATTTGACAAGTAAAAAAAATCTGTGACATTAGATGAGTTTTGTCCCAGTGTACAGTGTGGTTGCCTCTTAAATTCCTAGTGTGATTTACAAGCAGGAAGTAAAATGAAAAACATCAAAAATTGCTAAACTGGGAAAAAATGTGTAAAGTATTTTAGCAAAATTTGAAATATATTTATCTTAACTGCATTTTAGTTCAATGAGTAGTTCAACCTGTCATAGGCACTTTAAGTTGAATAGGCCGCTCAAGTCTACTACATAATAGATGAGCACTTTAACTCTTTTCATTGACCTATGTTGGACGATATATTTACAGGGACAGTTTATTGAGTCGGTTTAAAAGGCTCTTAACTTTGCAAAACAATAGGCAGCGTCTAATAATCAATTGAAAGTGATGTCATGGTTCCTCAGTCTGGAGCACGTTTTAGACTTTTAGACAATGCCATGCTCAACACAATATGCATATGGAGACCGAATTAAATGAATAAAAACATAATAGCTAGTCTAATTACATTTAAAGGACAAATATTATGCATTATGTGTATTTCTATATTTCTATTGGCCTTTAAACCTGCTCTTGAGTATCTTCACTTTGGCATCTCATGTTTTAGAACCAAAAAAGTACAACACAGCAGGAACTGACTTTTGGCTCCATCTACTGGCTGCAGAGGGAATTGCATTCGTGAAATAAGCAAATGCTAGCTTGCTTCCAACATGTTAATGCGGCCACGCGGTTGTAATTATCGTGATTTGAGGCAGAAATGATCACTAAGAATCTGCCGATGATGTGCGGACTTAAAAACAGCACAGAAGATTCTCAGAACTCGAACTGTGACATCACATATCGGGGAAATTCAGAACGGAGTAATTTTTAAAGCTTGAAGGGAGGCGACTTTCAAACCAGGATTAATGAAACCAGTGTGAACTCCAGGTATGTTTTTGATGACGGAACAATGTTAGAACATGAGTAAAGGTCAAAAATAGTACATTTCTGCATAATATGTGTTTTAACCTTTTTTAAGTCGTGGCACACAACTTACTAAAACATTACTAAATCAGACCTTTAAAGAAGAAATAAGTAACATTTTTCCCTTATTAAACGTCTTTGTAAGTACGTGTAGTGGTTGTAAATGTATTTTCGGGCCGTTTGAAGCCCCCGCCGTTGTCCCCTGCTGTCTCTAAGCAGAAAACTAGCCTTGCAACTTTCCTGACGCCGACCAGAAGACAACTCTCCTTGAGAAACCTTAGCTCTCTTTTTTATATTCGGCGACATTAAATGCTTTTGTGTATGATTTTATTTCCTTATTTAAATAAAAACAAAGGAAAAAAAGAAAAAAAAAATAGCTTTTGGCATCTTTTTACTGGCAGTGTATCAGTGTCACAAGAGACCTGCAGGGGGAGCTCTGTCGCTGAAGTTACTTGTTTTTTTAAGTAAAAAAATGTGGCACATATTGTGACAAATACCGTTCGTGTCACTGTCTGGTTCTTTAAAGTTAGCAATTCACTTTATTCCGGAAGTACTTGTGGGCGCCGCCATCTTGTTTCCGTTGAATTTACACGGGGTAGACGAGCTCAACAGAAAACAATTTCTACACGGACTAAAAAGCTGTTTTCAGGCCGCATTGTGACTTGTTGCGCGTGAACATTAAACATTTACACAAATCAGTCCACTTTATATAACATTTTTGCGGTGAGACTTTGCCCTCGTTCGCCATTTACATGAACGGGGTTCTCGTCAAATGGGAAGTGCGTTTACTACAGAGTGTGGATCTGCGACAAAAAGAGGAAAAGTAGGCGAGGCGGGATAAGGTGAATAGTGATTGTTTCACTTTCTTTTTTGGTGCAGACAAACGTTCAGGACACTCCAAAATGGCAAATGGTTCAACTAAAGCCAAGTGTGAATCCAAATTGGACATTCTTTCACGACAAACCTGGCAACACTTCAAGGCACACTGGTGTTTGAACTGTCCACACTGGTTAAAAATCAAGGCTTTAATATACAGTTTAAATGAAGGACAGGCGCGTTTTATGCAAAGATTAGCTTTTGTGGAAACGCTAATCTGAATTTATGTTTTCAACTTGAGCTGATGATTAACTTGTTGAACTGTTTACGACGCCGTAGTAAATTCAGATTGCTGAGCGGCTCATTTAAATGTTATGTAGTGTTTGCATATTGAGTAAGCCACTGCGTTACTGAGAGGAACACTGTCTATTAATCTTAATAACAGAGCCTCGTATTCCCCTGGGCTCACTTTTATAGCTCGTATTAACAACACACTACTCTGATTATATCGCAGACGGAGTGTAAATATATATTTGATAATGTCTTTAAAATGAGCACTTTATCTCAATCAGCGAGCCGTGAGAATACATGCAACGGTCAAATTAATAATTCAGCAGATGAAGTAGAAACGGCAGAATGTATATTTTTGTAGAGCAGCTTTTTATTAGAGCGGCTGTGAATCGCGCGCTCTGGTCATAAATTGAACTCGGAATCTGGAGATACAATTCAAGTTTAATGAGTGGACACGTCGGCTGAATAAAGAGATGAAGAAAGCGTGTTCCCTTTGGAGTCGTTCGCCGCCGTTGCAGGGACAAAAAGTGCTGTGTGTGTGGGTAAAACTATAAAGAAACGCGTTGTGTTTGCATCTAAAGAGCACAGCACAGGCTTCCATCGTGGCATTAATTAAAAATGGACAATATTGTGAAAAAGAGGCATTGCAAATAAGTTTAAAGACGTTTAAGAAAAATCAGAAATGGTCTATTCTTTTTTGCCATTTTACTTGAATAATGTCACTGTCTTTGTTATAAAAGTCTTTAAGTTTGTGTTTTAGAGTCTGTTTAGTCCAGAGAACGACGGCCATCATCAAAATACGACTGACATTATTGTTTCTAGTCGACTAGTCATGATTCTACTAAGTGTTACAGCCTTATATTTGATGCAGTTATGTGTGTTATATTAAAATAAAAACGAACAAATACAAAACCGAGGCTAATTTAGTTTGAAAAAGCTAGATTTTATGAATGATTTTCCCTTTTCAAAGTTTTGATTTTAAAAACAGAACATTTTTATCAGATGGAAGACTTTGGTGTTACTGCGATATATTTTTGTTTGCTGCGATATCGTTATTGCGTCAGACATTATTGCGATATTGATACTTTTGCGATATATTGTGTAGCCCTAATAGAAATAATGTGAGTGTTTCCGATAAAAAGAGGAAACTATGGTGGCCCCCAGAGTTAAATTTTTGCCATCATAGTCTAAAAACAAACTGAAAAAAATTGGTTATACAAAATTATACTTTTGCTTGTAGTATTGTCATAAACATACACTGCATGGCCAAAAAAAAGGGTAATTTTCTTTCAGCTGCAGCACGGTACTAACAATCATGTGGAAAGACAAATCCTTTAGTTATGGAAAGATAGGAAAAGGGTCAAATCATTGATATCAAGCAGAGAAAACAACTAAGGAGAAGCACATAAATGGGCTTAAGAACTGTCCAATGCGTTATTAAAGACTGGAAGGCATAGACAATCCCCCATGATGCTTTGAGCGATGGGAGCGATCACACAGCTCGCTCGTTTTTGTGTCAACTTAACCTGTGTGATTGTACTTGTATTCTTCATATCAGATCAAATGTGAAAGCGTCTGAAATGAAATAAAATACAGCTTACAGGTATCGCTAGTCTAACCATGTCCACGTGCTTCTGTTTCTGTCATTCGACGTGGCTCGTTCACGCGGCTCGCACATGTTTACCGTGACGTTACTTAATATAAAAACAGTAATTTCAGTGATTTTAGAAACTGTTAAAAAGAACATTTCCTTCTATTTTATTTAAATACTGAAAATAATGAAGTACTGTCTGCAATTATAATATGCAATTATACAAAAAGGCTGGGCCCGAGAGGCTGCAGTACCTCGCACGGCCACTAATCAATCTGGGACCACAGACAGAGGGGGCGTGGCTTATCCAGTTCATTTAATAGATCCATGCGGGAAGGATAGTGGGGAACCATCGTCCATTGGAGAAGTGGTGCTCCCATCTTTCCTCGTGCCTCCTGTAGCCTGTAGGGGGCAGTGTTATGATCTGGAGCTGCAGTTGGTCAGGTCAAGGTTCAACAACACTTTGTGCCCAAAGAATGAGATCAACTGAACCTGAACATCCTGAACGACCAGACCATTCCATCAATACATTTCTTCTTCACTGATTCCACTGATGACGATGCCAGGATTCATGGCTCACATTGTGACAGAGCGGTTCAAGAGCATCATTTTCACACATGGATCGACCTCCAGAGTCTAGGTCTGAACTAAACTGGCCCCCCTCCTTGCAAAAGCAAACGGCTCACTCTGAGATCTGACCCCCCTGAACAGAGAGCAGTCTGCCTCCCCCGCCCAACCCGTGCCTCCCCGCCCAACTCGTGCGAAGCCTAGAGCGAGATGGCGCGCATGCGCCGTGTGCTCCGGTAAACAGCGATACACAAACACGGGAATAAACCTTTTATCCGTCCTGACGGTGCGTCGTGCTGAGTCCTACGTCCTGGATCTGACCTGGAGTTTGACGTGCTCCAGTACCTCGACGACGGACGTTGCCGTTTGGTAAATAACAAGCTAACTCTTCGATCTATCGTATCCATATCCGTATTCTGCGGCTGCGCGCTTCCCGGAGGCGTGGCTTAAACACCGCGTCATCCTAGTGAAGCCGCGTCATCCTGGTGAGGAGCCCCCGTCTGCTGCTCAGCCGAGGGGGACGGAAAAGACAGTTCTCTAGCGAAAGCATGCGGGAATCAATCAAAAAACCACTTTGGGCACAACATACGAGGCCCAAATAGCACTGTAGGAAGGTTAAAACTTCTGAAAAGTCGGTTTTTGCATGATATGGGACCTTTAATCTGTAGTGCTTTTTTGATCAGTAAGTGAAATTTATATAACTTGTATTAGCATTAATAAAATTATTCAAATACAGATCGCTAGTTTCTCTGGATAAATCTGTGGGGAACATTGAAACTTTATGCAAATACAACTATTCCAGTCGTTATTGCCACTGGGATTGACCCATGACTTTAGCCAGAAACTTAAATTTGAGGCTTGAAAATAAAGTCACTCTCACTTATTATTTTGTTTAAAACACATAACTTAAACCTGAGGCACTCTTTTCTTTGATAAAGAGTACATATTTCGTTTTCCTCCTAAATAAATGTAGCGCGTCACGATTTGGGAAAAAATATCTAATTGTGATTTTTCTGATTTTTCTGTGTTGATTGTTATTGTATATTTGCGATTTATGTTTGAATAATGGGATTCAGTTCAAAGTTCTCATTTTAAACACAACCAGAAGAATAAACAAAAAGACTGAAATATGAACTAACAAATTAATAAAAGAATCAAAAAGTTTTTGTCGCATTTTTGACTCTTTTAGTAACGTTTTGTCACATTTAGACATGTTTTAGTCCCATTTCTGTTGCTTTTAGTCCTTTTACACACACTTTAGTCTCTTTTAGTCACGTTTTAGTCACTTTTATTGCCTGTTTTGGAACATGTTTTTACAAATCTAAATTGCAGGATTAACTGTTTTTATGCAGAATAAAAAAGAAAATGTTGTTTGTGGAGGAAATGATTGGACTTGTAAATTGCGTTCATTCAAACTGCAATTTTGATTTGATTTGGATTAATTGTGCAGCTCTAGAATGTAAAAGATATGACTGCTGGTTGCATCTGATCAATGCATTGATCAATCACCCGGAAGAAAGTGCCACATTTGTCTCTTTGGGATGACAAAGAATTGACTGTTTCCTTCTGCCATCTATGTTTTTTTTATCAAAATTAAATATGTGTTTTTCAGCATCAGTGAGAGTTCATAACAGCTTAAATACAAACTTCCTCCTTTCAATTTTTGAATTGTCTACCCAGATCTTTAACGGTGCAGCTCAGTTTGTTCAGTTTATGAGTATTTGGAAGTCATTGCCGTCCAAGCCTGTCTAAGTGCCTGCTTTAGTCCTGTTTAACAAGGCTGAAAAACACTCGTCCTCATAAGCGCCGAGGCTCATCAGGCAGTGACCGACTGAGTGGACAAACCCTGATGGCTCAACTTCTGGATCCATACATTGATCCCAGTCATCGACTCCTGCTTGTCAGGCTCTCCTGCTCTCACTGAGTCGACAGGGGTCATCCAGAGGTAACTCCAGCCATTAACAACATTTAAAATGTGCGAACGTTTAAAATACTATTAATGGAAACTGCCTTGTTTAGAAGAAGCCATTTCATAAAAGAATGCACATTCAAATCAATAATTTACACAAAAGCCTCCAAGTCAGTGGTAGTTTGTATTACATTTTAAAGACTAAATCTTGATTTGTTAATGAACTAAACTGTAGCTTTTAACAAACATTAATTTATGCATGTGATAGTATCCTGACACCAGTGGCCAGAGTTAAAATAATGACCATCTTGTTTCAGTGTGAGGTACATGGTTGCTATGATATTGCTATACAGGACTGTCACTAAACATTGGTTTGTATGTTTACTTAAAGTTCACTGGGCTGACTCTATAAGACACAAACAGCACACACCAAAATTAGGCAAATATTTCCCACAATAATATTCAACAACACAAATGTACATAAATGTTTTGGCCTGTGTTCTGCAGAGCTTTGAGAGGCAGGAGTCAGACCGTCAGTCACTACAGTAAACATCTCCAGTTTGACTCCTCCGGTGCAACAGTCCAACATGGGCAGCGTTGCTTAGTAACCACAGCACATGGCTGACCTTATCGCGGCGGTCATAAAAATGTATGAAGTCCTTTTATTCATTTTCCCTGCTCTGTTGTTCTCTCCCCCTCCTTCCCTCTCTCTCTCCCTCTCTCTCCCTCTCTCTCTCCTTCTCTCTCTCCCTCTCTCTCCCTCGCACACATACAATAAAGGCATTATACCTGCATGGTAACAGTGAAAGAGGCAGAGTTAAATACATTCAGTTGTACAAATAACACGATTAATCCTCAAAAACAAACGTTATGGTTATGGTTACGCCTCCTGGTGGTCTCTACAGTAGGGATGGTATATTGTGTATCTGTGAAATGTCTTGAAACCAGTGAAATCATCTATGTCACATAAGCAATTAAATATCTTCAAGTCAAAACTAATCAAAATAAGATTAAAGTGCCTATGACAAATTGGACTACTCATTTAACTTAAATGCAGATCAGATAAATACATTTCAAATGCGGCAAAAATACTTAACACATTTTATCCCACATTTTTTAGTTTTTTTTTACTTCCTGGTTGTAAATGATGACATCACACTAGGAAATTACCATAGCAACTACACTGTACACTGGGCCAAATTCATATAATGTTACAGATTCTTTTACATACATGTGAACACCTTTTTGTTAAATGAATGTATAAGGGTCAAACAAGTAGTCTCTTTTGTGTAAATTATGCATAACCTTTGTCTCCCTAGTGTGATGTCATCAATTTGTTTACTTCCTGTAATTTCAACAGATTTTCCAACTTTTCTCCACAAACAGTGACCTGATTGGTGTAAAACTATAATTTATATTTAATATAATATATTTATAACAGGTATTATACACTGAATAAAGACAAAATTAGAAAATCCTGAAAAACTGTCATACGCCCTTTAATATTCTGAATTCAGGTCATTTTAAACAAGGCTAGGTATTGAATTTTGTGTAGTGTAGTTCTATTTTTTTTACTTTTCAAAACAATAAAATTCAGGTACAGCTCCTTTAAGTGTTTTTCTAGTGTCTTATTATATTGTTATTGCAAATTTTCTCTTTTATATCATGATAAACATTTTAGGCAATATTGTACTGCCCCAGAGGTACTCGAGTACAGCCCTGTTAGCTCCAGGATCATAAAACATAACAGTGCTGAGCCGGAAGATCAGATAAACAAACAGTGACACTGGGATTAATGTTTGACCTATAATCTACCATCAGCATCACAACACAGCCGTTTGTAAATCTGTTTAGTTTACTCCGTTTTAATCTGCAGTAATCCTGAAAACATATTTACAGGATTGAAAACATGAGGCAGCTACGAGGAGTGAGTGATAGAGATATGGATTTCAGTTATCTACTTAAATTTATCCTTTATGATGCGTTTGGAGATTCCAGTAGGCCTTCTCTGTACTGAAGACAAAAAAAATAAATAACCTTAACTTAACCTTAATAACCTCATTTCGTTTTGAAGATTTCTCTACTTTTTTGTTATTTATACCATCTTTTCGAAGCACAATGGCTTTTATCTTTATAGAACATACGGTAAAATCAAACTAAAGCTCTAATCATGGAATACGATATGCTCACTAGGTCTGTTGCGATAATTACTGTGTCAGTTTATCGTTCAATATATGAAAGGTCAAAAGTTATCACATGTCCTTTTCTACCAGTTTTTTTTTTTTTTATTAATGTTTGTACATAATGTTTGTCTGTAGTTAGTTGAGTAATTAACATCTATGACAAATTAGAGATACTAGAACTAACTAGAACTAAGTGTTAATGTGCACCATTTATTTATTCCTGCCACATTTTTAAAATCGCCTTTAGATTTATTGCGTCGGTTGTTTAAAGTAGTTTTAATGTTATCGTTTATTGTGATATTTTGATACTGATACAGGCCTAATGCTCACTGCTGTATTTAAAAGTTCTGGGCTAGGATTTTACTAAAAATGTTGCCTATTTATCCCAGTTTGACAGTTTTGGTGGTCCTTAGTTTACAGTGTTGTTGCAAGGAAATAGTTGTGGATTTATGGTGCGTTACAGGATTGAAAAAATGCCCTGGAACAGCACTCGAACTGGTAAATCCTACTTGTGAACTGGAACTGTGATACAAAAAGTGGACCTGAGTGATTAACCACCACATAAATGATGTAAATGTTTGTTACAGGATAAATCCAAAACAATCTGTTATTTAGCATGACGTTCGTTTACTGTTTACATTTGATTAGCATTAGCCAAATTGTTTACGTAAGAGTTCATTCAGCTGGAACGCTCTGAGGTCAGAACTCATATCTTGACTTCACAGTTGCTTTGAACGCAGCATTACTATGTCACATCTGCTGCTCATGTTCAACCAGGAAGTAACATATTAACTTTAGAAAAACTGTCAAACTGGGAACAAACAGGCAAAATGTTTAATCAAATCTTAAATACTGTATAATCATGTTCACTACGTTTGAGTGAAATGTGTCATCAAACCTGTCACGTGCACTTTAAAGGACAAATATTATGCATATTTGAGCTTTTAACCCTATTCTAACAATGTTCCATAATCAAAAACACACCTGGAATTGCATTTAGCTTCATTCATGCTAGTGTGATGAATCCTGGTTAGAAAATCCTCTCCCTCTGACCATCAAAAACAGTCCCTTCTGAATTCCTTCGATGTGTGATGTTTTTTGATAACTGACGTCACTTATCCAAAAATCTTCTGCTGTTTTAAGTCCTTGAAGTAAAACTAAGTAGCATTTTTACCTTTTACTCTTTATAAGTCCGTGTGGTGGTTGTAAATGTATTTTCGGGCCGTATGAAGCCCCTGCTGTCTCCCTCTGCTGTCTCTGCACGGAAAACCAACCTTGCAACTTTCCTGACGCCGACCCAAAGACAACTCTCCTGAGAAACACTGGATCTATTTTTTTATATTTGGCAACATTAAAAGTTTTTGTATGTAATTAAACTTCCTTATTTCAATAAAAAGGAAGGGAAAAAAAAAAAAGCTTTTGCCGTCATTTTACTGGGAGTCTACGTTCACAAGAGACCTGCAGGGGGAGCTCTGTCGCTGAAGTTACAGAGTCCTGCTTTAAATAATTGTGTATAGACAAATTTGTGTAATTGCCTCTTCAGCCAGTAGATGGAGCCACAGCTAAGTTACTCTGGCGTCTCCCAAGGCTGTGATGAAATAATATTGTTCTTTATAAAAACATTAATACTACAACATGAGCAGATGTTAAAGTAAAGATACTCAAGGCATGTTTAAAGGCCAATAACCATACAAATAATGCATAATATTTGTCCTTTAAACATCTCCACGACGACTCTCCATCAAAGTACCACCGTGACATCAAAGCGACTGTCATGTAAGTGGCGTCGAGCCCACAGGGAGCGTACTTACACGCCTTACCTCTTTGCACGGCAACATCTGCACGGCTGTCTCCACGGCGACACGCGCTCTTGAACTGTTGACAGCTCGGGGCAGGTCGCCACAGATGGGACGGGAGCGGGTCCTCACTGGGGGCCCCCGTATGGCCTCGGTGTTGGCACTCTGCCCAACACCGAGGCCACTCTCCTCGCGCCTGTCAGGAGCCGGGAGTCACCTTCTGCGAGGGCTTGTACTCTCCAGGCAGTTTGGGCCGAGCTGTGAAGGCTGAGAGACCACAGAGGTGACTTCAGGAGACACTCGGGGAAAAGAGAAGGAACAAGTAATTAATCTCTGGTGCATAATCCTCGTTGTGTTCTATTCTTTTCAAAGGGTATTTGCCAGCTGATCAAAAAGTCTACAACTTAGAGATGGGTGATACTGACAAAAATGTATATCTTGATAAAGCTGTTCAGACAATATTCAATCAGTCAATCCAACAAAAATGTGTTAAAACATGCCTTTAAATGTTTTTGTTAAGGTTTAATTATCAGACAAATGTGAAATCTTTGTAAAATGAATCACAAAAGCACAGAAGCAGCACCTTATTCCCTTATTCCAAGGACCCGGTAACTTTTTTCTTCGGCGGGATAAAATTAGTACTTTTTATCCTCAGTAATGTTTCCACACTAGCGTGCCGAGGGCCAGCCCTAATACTGTGCTGTATTTAATATGTTTATTTGCAAAGATTTGATGGTTACATTTGATCATATTTAAATATTGATTTGCTTAGCCCCATGGAGGGCCGGGTTTGGCCCACAGGCTCCACTTTGGACACCCCTGCCTTACTTGAAAGTTTACAACATAACTTTTTTCATTTTTATCTTTATCAGCTCTAAATATTCAAATTTGCCATACCTTCAGAACAACATTCACAACATTATCTAATCTTATCAACACACTGCCCACCTCCAATCTTGCAAGTTTTGGAAAAAAAGTGTTGGTCATACACTCGTTTTGCTATATTTTCCATTTTTTTCACTAATTCAGTGCAGTTCAAAGCTTAAATTTCATAATCAACTATCAATGTATTCCTCTGATTTTAGAAAATTGCATTTTGAAAACCAAGTAAAGCATAAATGTACCTGTATACAGTTACTCAAAATTAGCAATTGAAAACTTTTTTAATACAAAACGTCCGAACAAATTTAGTGAATTTTGGAAACCTGCTGCTGTTTTTCTCATCTCTGGCACCAGTGCAGCAGAAAAGCTCTTTAAGATGGGCACGTGGTCCCTTGGTCCCTCACTCACTCCACCCCCTTGTTCTTCATCTAAACACTTCTTAATCCTGGGTTCAAGTCCCTTCACCTCCCCTGCCTCCCCCCTCACCCACATATCCCTAGAAAATGCCACCAGATGCCCAGTGTCTAAGACGAGCATTATGTTCTTAGAGCAAGACCTTTTTGCATGACCACTCATTATAACGACACTGTCTTAACGCAGGGACAACAGGTAATGCTTTCTGTTTCGTTCATTTCTGTCACTGCATAAAACTAGGGGCGTTGGACTGGGGGGGTAAAGGGGACTGGTTTTCCAGGGGCCCAGGGCAGGAAGAGTCCTCAAAAGCATATGATGGTTTTTTTCTCAGTTGCATTTTTCATCGCTTTAATCTATTTTTGTTGTATTAAATGCAACGTGGTTGAGTAAAATGTCATCTGAGGGTCCTATCATCTTTTGAAAAAAACAAACAAACATTCTTGCATACACATTAGCCAAGTTGTTAACAAATAAAACTAGTGATTGTAATTTGCAGTTAGTGGATTTTCTCATAATATGTTTCGAGATGTTTGTGAAATTGGTCTGGTAGTTTTTCAGGGTTTATGTTTGGCAAATTTAAGGCACTCAAGAGCATGTTTAAAGGCTAATAACGATATGAAAAAGGCAGAATATTTTTCCTCTAAGTCTTCATTTTTGCCAAAATTTATTTAATGACTTGAAAACAAAACAGCTAGACAAATATGAGTATATTGTTTCCTAGCACTTTTTTGATAAATAGTTTTTGCATGAATTCCTGTGCAGTTGTGACCCTTTGAGTGCACTTTGGGTCAGATTCAGGGAGATACCTTGTTTTTTAAATGGCCACACCCCCTTTTAATCGACTAATCAGTCAATAGGGCAGGTGTTTAGTCGACCAAGAATTTATTTAGTCAACTACAGCCCCACAAATCATAGATACAATTTTCTATTAGGGGCTCCCGAGGGTTTGTACCTGAGACCCAGAGTTTGGTGCTACGCCCCTGCATAAAACACTCAAGATATTCTCCAAATACTCTGCCTGAAATGATTTAAAAGAGATCTCATCTAGGTCTGCTTTGTATTTGATAACGTGGCCTATTACTCATCAAGAATTTAAAACTGGAGGAGCAGGACTTCGCTCGCAATAAGGCAATGTGTCAATCAAGGGGACTCGGGGAGAGAGTGGTTTGTCACACCCGGAGGGGCCCACACTGACCTAAATACAAAACAGTCAACAGCAACACAACACGAGGGAGGCTAACGTTTGACACTGCTTCACCTCAAAAGCCTCCCGTAATGTATTTCATTTGATATGTTGCAAAAGAAATGGACTGGAAAAAAAAATAAATAAAGCACATTTCTGGTCTTCTTCTCTTACCTGGGCCACATCACAGTCCCGTATGTTTTGTTGTGGAGTTATCTTTGATCTGATTGTTACTGACGTACGCTTTTCCCCCCCTGCACAGATAGAAAGAGATTGTTCAGATTAAAGTAGATGCTAGTTGCCAGTAAAGAGGATTTCCTTCGCTTTGAGCTCGTCAATGGCGCCGGACAGGTTTGTGGAGACGGAAGCCGTGCAAGGATGACATCGTGTGGACAGAGCGAGTACTGCAGGAACGTAAACACCAGAGTTAGTTAGTTCATAAACTGTAATAGACCGTTTAAAATGTGATATTAATGTGAATGTGAAATTCCTGAATGGACGTGACTGGAGGCAAAGTTAAGTTTTCTGTAAATATTTCAATAATAATAATTTCACAGTAGATCTAAATTCTACTAGTTTTAAGTGTTTGTGTTGGAAGAAAAGCAACACATTTGAATTTCCAGGGTGGAAAGGTCAGTTAGTTTGCTTTTCAATAACTGATAATAAGCTAATCATTTAGCTTCAAAAGAATCTAATTTATTGTTTAGTATCTAATATATCTCAACATTTCTGTAAGTATTTTTTCAGTAAAACCCACAGATTGGGATTGTTCCTTCATCAAAAATGCAAAGAGTTTATCATCATTTCCTAAAATGTAAAATAATGTGTTTAAAGCAGCTCTGATGTCACTCACATGTGTCTGAGGCTTTTCATTTCCCAAAATCATCTCAAAGGGTCTATAAATTCATAAGTGAAGAGGACACAGATGACCAGCAGAACGATGGGTTTAGAGCACAACAACCCCTTGTTAGCTCAGTGTTAGCGCAGTGTTAGCGCAGTGTTAGCATCAGTACTTCCTTTTTCATTCAATCTCTTTGGAGATTTTTGCTAAATCAGTCTGAAATTAAAAAATACAGTAAGATCAGTGAGTTGTGGTGGATGTCTCTGAAACATGTTAAAACAAAACAAGTGAATTCTTCAACAAAAGACAATTGTGTGTTTATAAAGGTATACACGCTAACGCTAATTCTACTGTGGGGGCATATTTTAAAAAATAAAACAAATTGAAATAACAAACTGAAATAATCTTCACATGAAAACAATCAGACAGTCTTTACATTAAAATTGAATTTGTTGTATAAATTTTATTTCACAAGTTAGCATACGCTTATCAGTTTATGAGAAACTGTTAGTTCAGCCAAAACATTTGTATTATAATTGAATACAATACAACATACCTCTCTTATTATCAGCTAAACTTCAGTAAACTTCACTCATTAAATGGGACTTTCTTGGAGATTACAGATGAAAACATAGGCTAATTCTGGTTTATTGTCCTTTTATAAATAATATGTATAATGAAGTTGCACAATAAAATATGTATGAACGGATTTTTTTTTTATATATTTCCCAAATGCAATCACTACAGTTATTTTCATCTGTGTAGTACTAATACTGCTAATATTTACATAAAAAAAAAATTCACCAGCAACAGTGTGTGCTGCTGCATGTGTGTGCTTGTGTGTACTGCTGCATGTGTGTGCTTGTGTGTACTGCTGCATGTGTGTGCAGGTGTGCGCTTGTGTGTACTGCTGCATGTGTGTGCTTGTGTGTGCTGCTGTATGTGTGTGCAGGTGTGCGCTTGTGTGTACTGCTGCATGTGTGTGCTTGTGTGTGCTGCTGCATGTGTGTGCAGGTGTGCGCTTGTGTGTGCTGCTGCATGTGTGTGCTTGTGTGTACTGCTGCATGTGTGTGCTTGTGTGTACTGCTGCATGTGTGTGCAGGTGTGCGCTTGTGTGTACTGCTGCATGTGTGTGCAGGTGTGCGCTTGTGTGTGCTGCTGCATGTGTGTGCAGGTGTGCGCTTGTGTGTGCTGCTGCATGTGTGTGCTTGTGTGTACTGCTGCATGTGTGTCGCTTGTGTGTACTGCTGCATGTGTGTGCAGGTGTGCGCTTGTGTGTACTGCTGCATGTGTGTGCAGGTGTGCGCTTGTGTGTACTGCTGCATGTGTGTGCTTGTGTGTACTGCTGCATGTGTGTGCAGGTGTGCGCTTGTGTGTACTGCTGCATGTGTGTGCAGGTGTGCGCTTGTGTGTACTGCTGCATGTGTGTGCTTGTGTGTACTGCTGCATGTGTGTGCTTGTGTGTACTGCTGCATGTGTGTGCAGGTGTGCGCTTGTGTGTACTGCTGCATGTGTGTGCTTGTGTGTGCTGCTGCATGTGTGTGCTTGTGTGTACTGCTGCATGTGTGTGCAGGTGTGAGCTTGTGTGTGCTGCTGCATGTGTGTGCTTGTGTGTACTGCTGCATGTGTGTGCAGGTGTGCGCTTGTGTGTGCTGCTGCATGTGTGTGCTTGTGTGTACTGCTGCATGTGTGTGCAGGTGTGCGCTTGTGTGTACTGCTGCATGTGTGTGCAGGTGTGCGCTTGTGTGTACTGCTGCATGTGTGTGCAGGTGTGCGCTTGTGTGTGCTGCTGCATGTGTGTGCTTGTGTGTACTGCTGCATGTGTGTGCTTGTGTGTACTGCTGCATGTGTGTGCAGATTGATGCGCTTGTGTGTTCTGCTGCATGTGTGTGCTTGTGTGTACTGCTGCATGTGTGTGCTTGTGTGTACTGCTGCATGTGTGTGCAGGTGTGTGCTTGTGTGTTCTGCTGCATGTGTGTGCAGGTGTGCGCTTGTGTGTACTGCTGCATGTGTGTGCTGCTGCATGTGTTTGCTTGTGTGTACTGCTGCATGTGTGTGCAGGTGTGTGCTTGTGTGTACTGCTGCATGTGTGTGCTTGTGTGTACTGCTGCATGTGTGTGCAGGTGTGCGCTTGTGTGTGCTGCTGCATGTGTGTGCTTGTGTGTACTGCTGCATGTGTGTGCAGGTGTGCTGCATGTGTGTACTGCTGCATGTGTGTGCAGGTGTGCGCTTGTGTGTACTGCTGCATGTGTGTGCTTGTGTGTACTGCTGCATGTGTGTGCTTGTGTGTACTGCTGCATGTGTGTGCAGGTGTGCGCTTGTGTGTACTGCTGCATGTGTGTGCTTGTGTGTGCTGCTGCATGTGTGTGCTTGTGTGTACTGCTGCATGTGTGTGCAGGTGTGCGCTTGTGTGTGCTGCTGCATGTGTGTGCTTGTGTGTACTGCTGCATGTGTGTGCAGGTGTGCGCTTGTGTGTGCTGCTGCATGTGTGTGCTTGTGTGTACTGCTGCATGTGTGTGCAGGTGTGCGCTTGTGTGTACTGCTGCATGTGTGTGATTGTGTGTGCTGCTGCATGTGTGTGCTTGTGTGTACTGCTGCATGTGTGTGCAGGTGTGCGCTTGTGTGTACTGCTGCATGTGTGTGCAGGTGTGCGCTTGTGTGTACTGCTGCATGTGTGTGCTTGTGTGTACTGCTGCATGTGTGTGCTTGTGTGTACTGCTGCATGTGTGTGCTTGTGTGTACTGCTGCATGTGTGTGCAGGTGTGCGCTTGTGTGTGCTGCTGCATGTGTGTGCAGGTGTGTACTGCTGCATGTGTGTGCTTGTGTGTACTGCTGCATGTGTGTGCAGGTGTGCGCTTGTGTGTACTGCTGCATGTGTGTGCTTGTGTGTACTGCTGCATGTGTGTGCTTGTGTGTACTGCTGCATGTGTGTGCTTGTGTGTACTGCTGCATGTGTGTGCTTGTGTGTACTGCTGCATGTGTGTGCTTGTGTGTACTGCTGCATGTGTGTGCAGGTGTGCGCTTGTGTGTGTATGTGCTGCTGCATGTGTGTGCTTGTGTGTGCTGCTGCATGTGTGTGCAGGTGTGGCGCTTGTGTGCAGGCTGCTGCATGTGTGTGCTTGTGTGTGCTGCTGCATGTGTGTGCAGGTGTGCGCTTGTGTGTGCTGCTGCATGTGTGTGCAGGTGTGTACTGCTGCATGTGTGTGCTTGTGTGTACTGCTGCATGTGTGTGCAGGTGTGCGCTTGTGTGTGCTGCTGCATGTGTGTGCTTGTGTGTGCTGCTGCATGTGTGTGCTTGTGTGTACTGCTGCATGTGTGTGCAGGTGTGCGCTTGTGTGTGCTGCTGCATGTGTGTGCTTGTGTGTGCTTGTGTGTGCATGTGTGTGCGCTTGTGTGTGCATGTGTGTGTGTTGGTGTTGTGCATGTGTGTGCAGCTGTATGTGTGTGCTTGTGTGTGCGCTTGTGTGTGCAGCTGTATGTGTGTGCTTGTGTGTGCGCTTGTGTGTGCATGTGTGCATGTGTGTGTGTTGGTGTTGTGCATGTGTCATGGTGTCATCCTGTGCACGGTGAATCCTGCTGACCCTAAAGAGCTGAAGCCCTGGAGTGTCGTAAAGACTCACGCTCATCTGGGCCTGGCGCGTGACATGGACCTCACACGAGAAAAGGGAAAAAATAAACACATAACTGCCCAGTAACAAGGCCTCCCTCCTCATTGGCTGCTCAACATGTTGCATTGATCATACTCTTTGTGCAGAAAAGACACATGATTGTGATCTACAAGCCCACATGCACGAGCACAGACGTGCACACAGCCGCTGTGCACTCTCCAGTGCACTTCTGTCTGTGTGTTTATGTACTTCTGGTGTGAGAGATGGACCACAAACTAAACATGCTATTTTTTATTTCACTTCACCCCCAGCCAAGATTAACAGAGCGCTGGCCCTGGTAATAGTGCTGTTATGCTGTTATGGTTTTTATGGCCTCTTAATTCCTAAGGTCTTCACTTCTGTGCAATAGTTAAATGAGACGTATTATGCAAATCAACTGCAATGAGCTTTAATCTTGTTACAAAAGTGTTTCCTCATTTACTCAGAGTGGTATTTATATTGATTCCTACATGTTTGAGTTGATCCTGTATTGTCCAGCAACTGCGGCAACTTGAATGCTCAGAAAATGCTGTTTTCACCCACCCCCCATCTCCACTCACATACATGTTCTTGTGTGTAATTATTTGACAAATGAAATATCACATAGCCACTTTTCAAAAATAAAAACATGACAATCTGCTGCTTGTTACATAAAATATCTCTCTGAAGAGGTGGCTTTTCAGTTTCTCAGTTTTTAACTGGATGCTTTAGCTCAATATTGGGATTTACACTCTCTTAAATATTGTTCACACGTTTGTCAAAATATGTCTTATTGAGCCATTAATATTAATAATAATAATCCATCCCACTTCACAATTGTGGCATATCAAGATGTATTTATTTTATTTATTTACATATTTGATAGCAATTACATTGGACGGACCAGATGCATTGTTTCAAGTGTTATAGCAAAAATGTTCATTTTCAACACCTGTCCATAGGAGGCTTATTAGAGAAATTCAAATAAAAACATTACAAAGTAGCAAAGACAGTATGAATAATAACAACTAAAAATTTCACTCAAAAATATTTTGTGTTCAACTCTGCCCTGATTTCAGCCACAGTTTCAAACGTTAGTTAAAGATGTTTGGACCTGTGGCCACAATAAAAGGATACTTGTTCATTGTGCTTTATTAGGCTGGCCAGGTACTGACAAACCAGTCAGTATCTGGTGTGACCAAAATGGAAAGTTACATAGTGCACCTTAAATAAATAAATAAATACCTCATGTGACCGGTGTGTTTCTGCGTTGAGTGGATTTATGGTGTTTAAGGACACCTCTGATCAATACATAAAATAATAAGAGCAAAATATAACACCAGAGCTCAATATGTGCTTAAAGATATAATAAGAATAATGATAAAGACAAAATGATAAAGACAAAATAATAACAAAAAGATTCAAAAATGACTGACCTCTTCCAAAACAGGAGTTGGAAAAGGGAAGAGGAAGTCATGACCCCCGAATTTAGTGCAAAGAAGGGACATGCGAAGAAGATAAGATAAGATAAGAGATCCTTTATTTGTCCCACAATGGGGAAATTCCACTGTTGCAACACACAGTTTAGGACAGGAATGAAAGAAATAGGCGCATGCAATAAAAATAGGATAAATAAACATGGTCATAAAAAGTACAATATAAAGTATAAAGTGCACACTCTCATTTACAGTAAAAATGGTAACTAAAGTGGCTTAAGTGTATTGTTATATACAGTAAGTGACTATAGTGAGGTAAAAGTGTATTAATAGTATGATAAATTATATTGCACATGATTGTAGCGGGTGAATGACACATGTTCAGGGCTAACAGTGTTCATTGTAAAGTCTGACAGCAGCAGGAAGGAAAGACCTGCGAAACCTCTCCTTCACACAGCGAGGGTGAATCAGTCTGTCACTGAAGCTGCTCTCCAGGGCAGACAGAGCGTCCTGCAGGGGGTGGGACTCATGGTCCAGCATAGACGTGAGTTTAGCCAGGACCCTTCTGTCCCCCACCTCACGCACTGAGTCCAGAGCACAGCCCAGGACGGAGCTGGACTTCTTGATGACCTTGTCCAGCTTCTTCCTCTCCCTCTCTGTGATGCTGCTGCTCCAGCAGACCACACCGTACAGGACGGCTGATGCCACCACAGAGTCGTAGAAGGTCCTCAGGAGAGGCCCTGACACTCCAAAAGACCTGAGTCTCCTCAGGAGGTAGAGCCGACTCTGACTCTTCCTGTACAGTGCGTCTGTGTTATGAGTCCAGTCCAGTTTGTGGTTCAGATGAACACCCAGGTACTTGTATGAGTCCACTCTCTCAATGTCCCTTCCCTGGATGTTCACTGGTGAGGGGGCAGTGGAGTGGCGTCTGCGGAAGTCCACCAGCATCTCCTTGGTCTTTCCCGCGTTGATGAGAAGGTGGTTCTGCTGACACCAGTCCACAAAGTCCTGCGTTACTCCTCTGTACTCTGCGTCATCGTCGTCCGTGATGAGTCCGATGATGGCAGAGTCGTCAGAGAACTTCTGCAGAACACAGCTGTCCGTGTTGTGTCTGAAGTCCGAGGTGTAGAGGGTGAAGAGGAAGGGCGCTAGGACAGTGCCCTGCGGCGCCCCCACACTGCAGGTCAGAGTGTCAGACACACAATCCCGGGCTCTCACAAACTGGGGTCTGTTCGTGAGGTAGTCCAGGATCCACTCTGCCAGGTCACAGTCCACACCAGCCGTCTCCAGCTTGTCCCTCAGCAGCAGCGGCTGGATGGTGTTGAATGCGCTGGAGAAATCAAAGAACAGAATTCTCACAGCTCTGCCAGGGTTCTCGAGGTGAGAGAGAGAGCGGTGCAGCAGGAAGATGACGGCATCCTCCACTCCAATGCCAGGCCGGTACGCAAACTGCAGCGGATCCATGGCTGAGCTCACGGTGGAGCGGAGGTGGTCCAGGACCAGCCTCTCCAGTGTCTTCATCAGATGGGACGTGAGAGCCACCGGCCTGAAGCTGCTGAGGTCTTTAGCGCGCGGTGTCTTTGGCACTGGTACCACACAGGAGGTCTTCCAGACCTGTGGTACCACCCTCAGCTTTAGGCTCATGTTGAAGACATGCTCCATAACTCCACACAGTTCATCTGCGCAGGACTTAAGGAGCCTGGAGCTGATGCCGTCTGGTCCTGCTGCCTTCCTGGTTTTAATCCTCCTCAGCTCTCTCCTCACCTGTGCTGCTGTGAAGGACAGGGGTGGGTGGGGTGACTGTGCGCTGGGGGGGTTGGTGGCGGGGGGATGAGTGGTGAGCTGATGGACCGAAGCAGAGGTGTGAAGAGGATCGGGTGTGGGCCATTGTCCAGCCGTGGGGGTGTGGGTTTGCAGCTGTGCAGGGGGAGGGGTGGGTGATTGATCAAATCTCAGAAAGTGAGAATTCAGATCGTTAACCCACTGAAGGTCCCCCTCTGCCTGGACAGGGGGGGACTTGAAACCTGAGATGGTTTTCAGGCTCCTCCACACTCCCTGGATGTTCTGCTGCTGCAGCTGCTCTTCCATCTTCCTCCTGTAGCTGGCTTCCCCTGGCTTCTCTGGTGGGGCAGGTGACATAGAAAGAAATATAAAATACAGAAAGAGTAGTAGGAGGACCAAGACAGCACAGAAAAACAAACACCAGGTACTCAACACAATAATAAAGGAAAAATATTATGCCTTTTTTGTATTATTTTTAGCCTTTAAACATGCTCTTGAGTGCCTTTAATTTGCCATCTCATGTTATGAAACAAACAAAAACAGGCTTATTATTACATAATTCATGTTTTCATCAGGAGTCTTGAAAAACACTTCCGTAGTGCATTCAGCCAGTAGATATATAGCAGTAGACATACATAATATATAGCTATATTATCTCTATAAGCGAATGTGCTAAAGGCAAGTATCAAGCTAGCAGCAGATCGTCTGCCGATGATTTAAGGACTTAAAACAGTGGAAGACTCTGATAAGTGCCGTATATGATCTGAAAATACGTCTGAAAATCCCTGGAGTTCAGCAGGACGTGTGTTTGACGCTCAGACGGGGGTGAATTTTTTTAAATGAAAATTTTTTTTAAATAAATCATTCCTCAAAACAGCATGAATGCAACTCCAGGTGTGTTATTGATGATGGAACACTGTTAGAACATGATTAAAAGCTCAAAAAAGTACCTGTAGAATATGTCCTTTAAAGCAAAAGGACAATTTTGTTTTATTTTAATGTAATATAACATAAGAGCCCATTACACTCATACTAAAGGCATTTCTTTTTTTAGTAAGTTGTTTTATTTCAAACCTGCTTGCAGTTTACAACACAAATTCACATCAATCGCATACAATTGCCTGGTTTGAAAGGGGGATGGTGGAAGCTTTCGCTTTTTAGAAGTCCGACCCCCCACTCAACTCCACCTACATATTATTACAACAATATTATTGTATAATAGATAGAACATGCAACATACAACATTTATTATACATCAAGACTACATATAACATATAACATATAACATAACACAACAACACACGGACAGGCCCAGACACTCTCTAACCTCTACCTCACCCCTCCTCATCTACACACTCACTGCTGAAGGCATCATTCACTCTCTTCCTGATACTTTTCCATCGTTTCTTTTTTAAACATTCGTTTAAACTGGACAAGATTTAAACAATTTTGCATTTCCTCCGCTAACCCATTCCACAAAATAACCCCCCGCACTGAAATACACATTGATTTTAAAGTAGTTCTGACCTGTGGTTGATAAAATTTATCGCTACCTCTAAGATTAAATTTGTGATGAGCATCTCGTCCTGAGAATAAATTTTGAATACTGACTGGAAGAGAGGATTTTGATGCCTTAAACATAATTTGAGCTGTTTTGTAATTGACTAAATCATGTAATTTTAATTCACAATTTTTAAGAAAAAGTTGATTAGTATGACCATTGTAGGGGACTCTGTGGACAATTCTAATTGCTTTTTTGGAGAGTAATCAGAGGCAACAGATTTGTCTTATAACAGTTTCCCAAACTTCTAAACAATAATTCAGATATGACATTATGAAAGATTGATACAGTAAAAGTAACACATTTTGATTGAGTACATAACTACATCTCTTCATGACACCTACACATTTAGCAACTTTGGAACGTAAATAACTTATGTGAGGTTTCCATGAAATCTTCTCATCTAGAACTACTCCCAAGAACACATTTTGTGAAACTCTTTCAATAATTGAGCCATCAATGTTTAATTGCACTGGTATTTCAGTTTTACGGTTTCCAAATAGCATAAGTTTTGTCTTCTTCAAATTTAGTGATAATTTATTTACATTGAACCAGTTTTGTAATTTTTAAACTCATGAGTTATTAGTTCCAAAAGTTGTTCCAGATTCTCCCCTGAAGTAATTATATTTGTGTCATCTGCAAAGAGTACAAACTTCATAATTTTGGACATTCTGCATAGTTCATTTATATACATTATAAAAAGTGTGGGCCCCAATATTGACCCCTGAGGGACACCACATATAATGGTTTGACACCCAGATCTACATTGGTCAACTTGTACAAACTGTTGCCTGTCTCCCAAATAGCTCTTCAACCAGTTTTGTGGTATTCCCCTGATACCGTAATTGTCCAGTTTTTGTATTAAGATGTTGTGATCAATAGTGTCAAATGCTTTCTGTAAGTCGATGAAAATTCCAATAATGAATTTCTTCTTTTCAATGCAGGTAGTTATTTCTTCTACTAGATCTATCAGGGCAAGTGAAGTTGATCTGTTACGCCTAAAACCATATTGACTGTCAGATAATAAATTGTGTTTTTCAATGAAGTTTTGTAGTCTTTTATCAAACAGTTTTTCTAAAATTTTTGAAAACTGTGGTAAAAGGGAAACAGGCCGGTAGTTTGAGAAACAATGTTTGTCTTCTGATTTGAAGAGTGGGATGACTTTAGCTATTTTCATTTTGGATGGAAATTGTCCACTCTGAAAAGATAAATTGCTTATATGTGTGAGTGGTTTTATAATTTCTTCTGCAACATTCTTTACCAGTCTCATATTTATCTCGTTTACATCTCTTGACGTCTTATTACTACATGTTCTAATGGTATTCAGGACCTCCCTCTCATCAACAGGTGTAAGAAACATTGAATGTGAGTTTATATCAATTAAATTTTCCAATGGCTTGCTGCATGACGGAATTTTTTCAGCTAAGTTGGGCCCCACCTTTACAAAGAAATTATTAAAAGCCTCTACAATTTTTCCTTTCTCCCTTAAAATTTTGTTGTTCTCCACAAAATACTCGGGATAGCATGAACTGTTTGAACCATTCCTAATGATATTATTTAAAACTTGCAGTTGCGTCTAAGATTCAGTCACAATTACACGTTGCCTGTGGAGAAACATGTCCACACACTGCTGCCCTGTGGCCCGAGGTGACTCTCAAGAGCTAATTTGGGAATCTGGAGAAAGTGTGTTTGCTGTTCACACCAGGGTTCCCCGGTTCACCCACGCCTCATTTAAGAGGCCACAGGAAAAAAGGTCCACAGATGAAAGGCAGCGAGCCCCGCAGTCGGAGATGAGGAAACAAGAGCCCTCTCGATAAAAGGTGGCCGTTCAAATGAGAGCTTAATTGTGTCATCTGTTAAACCCATTGAAGGGGCGTCGGTGGCGTATCACAGCTCGGTTAATTGGTACAAACAGGCAGCAGATGCAAAGCTCGGGGACGAAGCATCTGCCAATTAGTGTTCTCTGATTGGACGGGCAGAGCGTGTAGCTGCAGCAACACCACACATACTGGAGAAAGCAGAGGAACCGTATTGTCTTTTGCAGTGGTGGAAGAAGTACTCCATTCTGTTACTCAAGTGAAAGTACAAATATGTGTGGAAAAATGAGTAAAAGTATCATATTAACAAGTAAACGTGTTGAAGTACCTGTTTAAAAATGTGCTTCAAGAGTAAAAAGTATTTCGTGCAGATTATTAGAACTGTTTAACGTACTAAGTGTCATAATTCTGGTAAAGAATTGAGCTTAATTTTGGTCAACAAAGGTCTATTCTAATTAATTTCTCTGATTGTATGTGTATATGTTTGTTTGCTTGTTGTTGAGCTTGAACTCAAAACCTTCAGGCAGAACGTGTCCATCAACGAGCTAAAGACAACCCCTAAAACAAAATGAAAAGTACTTTCTATTTTTCAGTCCAATTAAAAATGTAGTGGAGTAACAACCACAGATAATTGGTCTCAAATGTAGTGAAAAGTAAAAAGGATCCACTGTAAAAACAACTTAAGTGAAGACAGTACAGATGTCTAAAAATTTAAGCACAGTACTTTTACTTTTGTACTTCGTTACTTTCCACCACTGGTCTTGTGAGTTGATATAGAAAGTTTTACAGATTAAAATAACAACAACACTATACCATGCATTTTGGGACTGCTTTCAGAAATACAGTATTGGACTGAGATTAACAAAGCACTCCAGAATGTTTTTGACATTACCATCCCATAGAGCTGAACAATTACAGAAAAATATCTAATTTCGAGAAGAATTGCGGCAGTGATTAGATTTGCGATCTGTGTTTCAATGGCCAAAAAGTTACAATTTTAAACACGTCCAGAAGAACTGACACAAACACTGAAATAAAAACTGACAAACTATGTATTTCAGAATGTGTTAGTGCAGATCTAAAACAGATTTATGCTGAATAAGACATAATATTGCCATTTGTAGAGTAAATCAGCACAAAATCAGTATTAAAGCGGTATTAAATCAATTAAATTGTTGCAGCCCAAATCCATATGCTATTTAATTTACATTTACAGCGAAATGAAAACAGTCGGTACCACTTTATAAACTATAAACTACAACTTACAAATCACAAACACTTAAAGTGCCTCTGACAGGTTGAACTACTCACTTAACTAAAATACGGGAGAAAAATATATTTCAAATACTGCTAAAATCTTTACAATTTTTTACCACAGTTTAGGTTTTTAATTTCACTTCCTGGTTATAAATGATGACATCACACTTGGAAATGACCAAGAAACCATCCTGTCCAGTGCACCAGAACTCCTCTAATGTCAGATGTTTTAATTTGAGAAATAAAAATACGTGTGAGCACCTTTATTTTGTTGAATCAATGTTTTAAGGGTCAAAAAAGTAATTTATTTTGTGTAAATAATGCATAACCTTTGTCTCCCCAGTGTGATGTCATCAATGTGTTTACCTCTTGTAATTTTAAACATACTTTTCAACTTTTCGACACAAACAGTGACCTGATTGGTTTAAAACTATAATATAAATATACAGGTATTATTTATACACTGAAAAATGTCAAAATGAGAAAACCATAAAAAAATTGTCATACACACTTTAATTTATACTGAACAAATAGTTATAGCATGATTCAGGATTAAGAACTACTTAATTAAGGGTTAGAGTCAGGAATTAGGGTTAGAGTATCAGTTAAATAAGCCTGAATCATTCTTAGTAAACTATTTGTTCTCTATGAATTAAGTCTTTGTTCATGCTTAATTAAGGCAGGAATAAAGTGTCGTTATTATAAAATGTTACCAAACAGTCCTTTATAATAATATAATATAAACACAATTGTACAAGGCCAAGCTCATATGACTAAATGAAATGTCGTTGTGATTGTTCTTTATTGGGAAAATAAATACATCATCTGTGTGAAAAGAAACATGTTTTACAAAAATACATTTAGTGCGTGTCATTATGATTGAGCAGACAAAAAAGATTTCTTCAGAACGTCTATTTAAAAGTGCAGGTTTGATGCTGATGAGTGAAAGCCATTATTTATTCTGTGGAAAAGAACACAAATAATCAAATGCACAAAATACGACACAAACAGTAAAAGAGAGAGCGACATTTACCCGCATTTGATCATGAACCCAGTCGATAAAGTAGGAGACATTGCCGTAGACTCCTGGTCGGTTTTTCCACGCACATCCAATGCCCCAGCTCGTGTCCCCGGCCAGCCACCATACACCGTTCTGTTTGACCACCAGGGGGCCCCCACTGTCTCCCTGCCAGCATTTCAACACAGTGTTTATGAGATGATGTACTTTAAAGGACCAGTGTGTGAATCTGCAAAACCAGACGCTGCTCTCTTAGGAACCGCACTCAGACTCTTCTTTTGTGGATGGACGGACTTTTTTTTTTTTGTACATTTACATGAAATGCACTTTTGTCTCCCATCACGAGTTTTTATGTGATTTTTTTTTTTACTAAACTTAACCAAATGGAGCTTGCCAACTTCAAAGTTTTATGTGCTTCTGAAAGTATTTTCTCATTAATTTTTGCCAGAGAGATTTAAAAAATATCTATAAAAATCATTACAAGGCACTATGGAGACTTAATAGCTCTATGGTACAGTTGTTTTCAGATCCAAAAATAATAATTTCAAAATAATTTTTATAACGTCACGGTTTATAACGTTTTAGAACAGATTTTAGTTAAAATCATAGGTCTTGTGCTCCTTACTGACACACAGCTGATTAGCCCCAGCAAGCTCTCAAACATTTAATACATATATTTTCAGAAGACAAAAGTACAATAGGTCTTCTTTAATCATGTCTAAAAAAATGTGTGTATGTTAATCAATCAATCAAGATTTATTTGTATTGTATGGACTTCAGTTATTCATCAGATATTGTCATGTATCACGCAGCTTTTATCGTGTTCATATAATGTATCGTATGAAACACAATACTTTGTAACTGTGTAGTTCCTCATTGTCTGGTACAAACAATCTTAATGATAACATCATGCCGTTTCAGCGTAAACAAATAACAGATACCTAATGCTAAACTACTACTTTCTCTCTTTAGAACTTATACAAATAATCTTAAAAGTGCTGACGTTATGTCATTACATCAGACCCAAGTAACATCTGTTCAAACCAGAATCAAACTGTGGCAGGACACAGCTCAGAATGAAGACCCTCAGCACTACACGCTGGACTGTTTTCACTTCTATGGCACCGAATACAGACCTTGAGACGATCCTCGCCGCCTCTGCACAGTCTTTTGCAAACAAAACTTCGACAATAGCACCACTCATACAAAATGTAACTAAAGAGTGCTTTAAACTATAAAAAAACAAAGTAGAAAATACGTAACATTGCCAAATTAAAAGCATAAATAGTAACAGGCTAGTCAAATATATTAAAAAGAGTAAAATACAAATAAAATTCCCTCAGTCATATGCAAAGCTAAAAAGAGATGTTTTTAGCCTAGATTTAAACATTGTTAAAGTACGGGCCTGTCTCACAAACTAAGGCTATTCCAGAACCTAACAGCGTAAAGTTGCAACGCTGGTTCCCCATGAAACATGACAGTCACCTCAAAGCCAAAGCAGACGTGTCGTGTAAGTGTGTTTCATCTGAGTGCGGTTCATGAGAGTCTGCAGCTTGACACTTTACACCAAACCTGGCAGGTGTCCACTCCTCCAGACAGTTTCCCGGCACAGATCATGGTCTTTGTGACGGCTCCGTCCAGCACTAAGGGCTTGTTGCAGGTCTCTCTCTTGTAAATGGTCACCTCAGCCTGGTTCATTATGTCCGGTGATCGCCCTGGGAAATATTAATGATTCATACACAGCTCTGTTAGGCATTAAACATGTTCACAGTGAAAGGACAGAAGTCACCTCCAGGACAGACGCAGTAAAAGAGACAAAAAAGGTACTCAAGTAAACGTGATGTTGCTTCAAAATAATATTACTTTAATCTTTGGTAACTCTAGGCTGCTTTATTGATTTATATAGTGTCATCATTATTATTACTTCCGCTGTTATTGTTGTTATTATTACTGATGATGGTAGGGACCATTTTGATATGGGCCAGGTATCAAAAATGATTGATAGCCTCAAAAGACTTGAACAGACTGATATTTTGAAGTAATTTTTTTTTTTTTTTTTTGACTAACTAATTCACTAAATATTAGAGCAATTAGGGTTGCATAATTAATCAAAATCAAATTGATATAACAATCCAATGACCACCAGGGGGCCCCCACATGAAATACTATTTTAGTAGTTATATTTAGACTTTTAAAATACTTTATCAGCCAAATAAAGGTTGAAATGCATAACTACTAAAGACTTCTAGATGGAAAATATTTATGGATAAAGTGTATTATTGATAAAAATCTGCAATAAATCTATTCTTTTTTGACATTGTGATGTAATATTGTTACTGTCTTTGTTATAAAAGGTCTTGTGACATCTCAGTTAATTTGTTCCTCTCTCTGTATTCAAAAACTCCATCCGGAGTATTTAACAGGATTAATGCATATGTTTTTAACACGGTCTTATTTTCTACTTTACTACAAAATGTTTTAATGTCTGATGATTGAATGAGTGTGTTGTTTTGTGCTCGTCATTGTAAACATTGAATAAATAAATAAATAAATGTTTTTTAGAGTCTGTATAGTCCAGTTAACGATTATCAATTTTTATAGTTGATTATTAGGGAGATGATTTTCTAACCAGCGTTAACAAAATAGCGTGAACGAAGCTAAACGCAACTCCAGGTGTGTTTTTGATGACAGAACATTGTTAGAACAGGGTTTAAAAAAGTCACTATAGCATAATATGTCCCTTTAAAACATAAATCTCAAATCTAACAACAAAACTGGTCAAAACTGGTGTTGGTCTATTTTTCCATGCTGCTCTAAATCACAATAAATGCATTTTGAGTTCCATGTTCGTACTGTTGTGTGTCTTACCCGATGAATGCAGCGATCCCCATCCTGTGATCCAGGCCGGTCGCTCTGGTGAAAGATCCACACCGACGTTGGGCAGACAAACTGGTTTCACTGTGGCTGTGAGCGAACAGCAAAATAAAACTCAGACACACATTAAACGCCGGTGAAGGACACGGTTCGTTGCGGCTTACACGAAAAGCTCAGAGGCGCACTCAGCTTCAGGAGCGCGATGTCGTTGTCGTTGGTGACTGGGTTGTAATTTTGGTGGACGATGATTTTGCTCACTGACTTGGCTGCGTTGGAGGATCTCATTTTCAACAAGCTGACGTCACCGCACTGTACCCTCCACAAGCTCGGGTTATTATATCTGAAAAGAGAAGAGGAAGGACTTAAGTGCACACAAAAAGGAACCAAATTATCAACTTACTTATGATAAAGTAAGGTCTAAAATGGCAAAGAACGGCTGCTACTCTGTACTTTCCAAAACCTTTCAGAGCGTTGTGTCTTTTCATTCATCGATAATTTATTGGAATGTTTGTCTCAACTTTTTAAAACCATGCTTGAATTACTTGTATTGTGAATTTCAGTCGCTGAAATTTGCAGTCTACCTTTTTCAACGTGTTTTTCCTCAGTTTAACAGTTCAAAATGAAAAAAATTGCCTTTTAAATTTTCAACGTATAGAATTTCAAGCCGTCAAATTCAACAGTTTAAATTCGTAGTGTAAAATTTGTAGTGAATTTAACACATCGAGACATGTCCCAGAGCGCCCCCTGTCCTTGACCCTCCTTCTCCCCAAGGAAAAAGTACAAAACCCCAGTGGGAAAAAGCAGACATTTTTCATTGCAAATTTACACTCATTTTATACTGTTGAATTTGAGGTCCTGATGCATTGAATATCCATAAATATTCCAATAAATTAATCCAATAATGAATGGAAGGAAACAACTCTCATGAATGTTTTAGAAAGTACAGAATGTCTAATACACAGGACTGCAACGTCAATCAATGTGTTACAACAGTGAGTAAAGAGTAGCAGACATTCTTTGTGTGAGGGAGAAATGTGCCAGTATTTAAAATTCAAAATCTGATGAGAGAAGTTATTTTTCATAAATATTATATTATTTATGTATTGACCTTTCTTTGATCAGGAAAGTCTATGACATAATTAAACTAAAACTTAAACTGTTTTTTTTCCTTCTGTGATAAATTGGGGTTTTCTTTTGGAGGTTAAAAAGTGCCTTGTCACTGCAACTTTTTTATCTGTGCTGGATTATGGTGATCTTTTTTATATGAATGCTTCTTCTACTTGTCTTCACATGTTGGACTCTGTTTATTTGCTTCTCTGAGGTTCATCACTAACTGTGGAGCCCTGACGCATCACTGTGACTTGTATTCACGAGTGCGGTGGCCTTCTCTGGCCACTAGGAGGCAGGGCATTGGTACACTTTTATTTACAGGCTTGGATTACTGCCTCCCTACGTTTGTACTTTAATCACACATTCTCTGTTCTTTTCACTCAGAGCTGGGGAAGGCGGCCTTTGTCCACTCTGCTCCATTTGGAACATGTTGCAGAAATAGGGTGACCAGATTGTCATAATTAAAAACTGGGACACACCCAGGTTGCAGTGGGGAGTTATAGTTAAATTGTAAAAAGAGCGGATAATTATGTACATTACTATACACTTGGTCGATTCACGGCTCATTTACAATCTCAAGGGACTCTCCTGGTTAAATAAAGATTAAATTAAAAAAATATAATAATGTGGGGAAATTGCTATACCCAAGTTTTTTTCCTCATCATTACTAAATTTGTTTTCCAAGAATTTTGTTAAAAACAGACTTCTACACGCTGTCTTCATCTAATAATTAAACAATGTATCTTTTCAAACTTAGAAAGAGCCAAGTGAGTCACTATATGACTCTTTGGCTGAGCAAGGATTAATACTCATGCTTCACTTTTGTGTCTGAAAAACCTGTTCAAAAGCTGTGCTCGTGGATAAACAAAACACGCATGTGGAAACTAGTGAAGGATTTGTGAGAGTTAGAAACATTTAAATACCTACTTCCTTATTTCACTGTTTGGAAATTAGATCCCTAAGCTTTAAAGTCTATATGACAGGTTCTCATTATAGCGACAAATGACAAATGACATTATGACAAATAAAAGTTTAAAATTAAAGGAAGTAGTGCTGGGTTCTATAATGGAATCCCTCTGTGATGTCATCAAAATGTGACATCATAGACCGTACATATCAGTGGACAGCGTTAGCATGCTAGCCGCCGCGTTCCAAATAGGAAGCAGCTATGGAGGAGCTCCTGGCTCCATAAAGCCGAGCTGCCATTCACTTTCTATTGGGACACTGGTGCCCTTTACTCTGTAACTGTTTCTGTCAAGCTCACCATCTTGGAACTAAAACGTCTGTTTTGACACACTCTACATGAATCGGGTGTTTTTTTTTCATTAGGTTGTTCATAAATCAAGTTATTAGCAATAATAACTGACCAATCAGGTGCTTCCTTTTCCAGGGGCCGTTTTCGCTCGTGTTAGCAACAGGTTTGATTGACAGCTAGCGCTGCACGTTGCCGCCGTCTCCTCTCACCGAGGGGCGGATACCGTTAGCAACCGCGCTCCTGATTAGTCCGTGTGGTTGCCACGATACGCACTCGGATTTCCAAATATGGAGTCTGGCTCCGCTTTAGCCACTATAACTGCTAGCCGCGATGGGCTTCATTTGGCTGTAGCCAAACACTATGGGTGACGTCACAATCCCATAGTCCACTGATGTACAGTCTATGTGTGACATAGAGTTGAAAATAAACGGACAGTTAACACTCGACTGACACATTTTTCTGACAGTTTAAACGGTCATTCAACAAAATAAAGGTGTTATCAGGTATTACTATTTGTCAAATCATAACTATTGTGTAATTTATGTGGGTTCTGGCCCTTGTTTTCAAAATGGTTGCTAGGTAACAGTTGTAGAATAACTATGTCATATTTCCTGCTCATGTTCAACCAGGAAGTACAATTATAAAAGTTGTGAAAAACTGAGGACAAATAGGCAAAACGTATAGTAAAATCTTAAGTATAATATGTTTTACTAAACATTTTGCCTATTTGTCCCCAGTTTGACAGTTTTTGTAAAGTTAATAATTTTACTTCCTGGTTGGATATGGGCCGCAAACATGAATAGTTAGAGGTAATTCCACAACTGTTACCTAGCAACCATTTTGAAAACAAGGGCCAAAATCCACATCAATTACACAATAGTTATGATTTGACAAATAACAATACCTTATACCCCTTTATTTTGTTGAATGCCTTTTTAAACGGTCAGGAAAACGTGTCAGTTGAGTGTTAACCGTGTCTTTATTTTCAGATTTTGATGACGTCACTGAGGGATTCCATTTTAGAACTCAGCACCACTTTCTGTAATTTTAAACTTTAATTTCTCAAAATTTCTTCCCAAATTGCAACTTCTCGCATGAAAAACTATAAATATTTACCACAGGTGCCCTCCCACCAAACTAAGTCATAATTAGAAAAACATGAGAACCTTCATATAGACTTTAAGTAACACATTAACTCAGAATGGGGAAACTATCTTGACATCGAAACCTTACGATTCAAAGCAGTGCGCTGCCGACAGGATCCACCCGTTGCTGATGATGGAGCCTCCACACACGTGCTGCCCTCGGACCTGCAGACTGACCTGCCACGGCCACGCCCCGTTCACCGCCTCAGTGCCGCCCACGATACGGGAGCTGGGAGACGCCACCGAGCTCACGCCGCAGCCTGAACAAACAGAACACTCCATCGTCACCGAGAAACGCAAAAGTTATGCGTAATGTTCTAATTATGACTGTTACAATTATTTTCTGTAGTTTTACATCTGTGAAGTTGCAGTCGCTAAAACGTGGTGAACTTGATTATATTTAAGATTTCACTAAACATTTTGCCCACTCGTCCTCAGTTTCACAGTTTTTGTGAAATTTGTAATGTCACTTCCTGGTTGGACATGAGCAGCAAATATGACATAGATAGAGGTAATTCTACAACTGTTACCCAGCAACCATACTGTAAACAAGGGCCTAAATAAATATATATTGCACAATAGTTAGGAATTTAGAATAAATACTACTTGATAAGACCTTTATTTTGATGAATGATGCTTGAAACTGTCAGAAAATTGTCTGTAAATGGTCTCTGTAATTTCAATGGCACGTCACTTTTTGATGACATCACAGAGGGATTCCATTTTAGAACTCAGCTCTACTTCCTGTAATTTTAAACATTTATTCTTCATAATTTCCTCACAAACTGGAACTTGACTTATGTAACTATGATAAATATTTACCACAGGTGCCCTCCCACCAAACTAAGTCATAATTAGACAAACATGAGAACCTGTCATATAGACTTTAAAAACAGAGGAAGTAGTGCTGATTTTCTTTTTCTTTTTTTTCTTACAGGACTCAGATACATTTATCCGGCAAAAAAAAGGTAATATAGACTTTTTTATAGACTTTTTTTTAACAGATATTCTTCAGGGATAGTAGATTTATTTTTTTCTGAGTAGTAATTCAAAACCGGGTTTGTAGTTTAAATACATGTTTAGCTTTGTGTGTGTGGAATTTACCAAAAAGGATGTACATGTTAACTATATATTCCATGTTATTTTGTTTTTGTGTAAAGAAGGTGATTATATTTTGATGGGTTAGTTTGATTTGTTGAGATGTCTTTTGCAAAAAAAAACAAAAAAAAAACTGTTCCAATAGGAGTTCTAAAACCGGTGTGATGTCATCAAAAAGAGACACACTATTGAAAATACAGGGACAAATTACAGAAACTGACACATTTTTCTGACAGTTTAAACGGTCATTCAATAAAATAAAGGTGTTATCAGGTATTATTATTTGTCAAATCATAACTACTGTGTAATTTCTGTAGATTTTGGCCCTTGTTTTCAAAATGGTTGCTAGGTAACAGCTGTGGAATTACCTCTATGTCATATTTGCTGCTCATGTTCAACCACAAAGTAACATTATAAGCTTTACAAAAACTGTCAAATTGTAGACAAATAGATAAAATATTTAGTAAAATCTTAAATACAATCATGTTCACTACATTTTAGTGAAATGTGTCGTCTAACCTGTCATACAGACTTTAAGTAAGAACAATGGATCAGTGATCAAGACATGCAAAGGAAAAGATGCAAATAAGCAGTGCATTAGCAGCATTCAAATTTAGTTAGCAGAGTTAGGGTGCGTTCCTACTTGTATTTGTTTGGTCTAAGTTTGAGCACAGTTTAATTCTGATGTAGCCTTGATGTGGTCACGGTTTAGATCTGGCCTTGTCCAGGTTTAGTTCTGGGTTTAGTCTGAGTTTAGTCCTAATTTGTGAGTGTGAACACACTCTTTCTGCTGGTTCTGGGTTAGGGATGGGCAATATATATGTTCCAGTATCGGTATCTGGAGGTATCAACACATTTTCGGCAATACTGGCATCTATAGAAAAGAATGGCAGATATTTGGTGCTGATATTTTGTTTGATTTTGGTTTGGAAAGACTAATGTGTCAAAATAGAAATAGAGCAATTAAGCTAAAAAAAATATGGTGATATGTTTAAAGAATAATGCAACAAATTATTTTATATCGCACCTAAATACATTCTGTTATTATTTTTGTCATTGCTCATTATTTATATATAAGTGAAAAGTTAATCAGTTAACTTCAACTTAAAATACATTTGTTGGCCTTGCTACCAATTTCAAAATCTAAATATCTGTAACGACAAATATTGGATATTGGTATTGGCTCAAAAAATCCATACTGGACAAAAAATAACATGGAGTTCAGCGATAAAAATGCATTCAAAAAGTGACAAAAACGCGCCTACAAACAACAACCGCAACTCGATGCACCAAAACACGACTAAAACTGACAAAATTGAGACGAAAAATGACAGACGCGACTAAAAGTAACAGAGACACGTTTAAATATGACAAACAGAACTGAAAGTGAGAAAAACGCGACTAAAAGCGACAAAATTGTGTGAATTTGAACAGAATCCTATTATTAAAACATAAATCGCAAATCTAATCACAATCGCACTGGTCAGAAAAATCCTAATTAGCTAATTTTCGTGCAACTCTATTACAGGCAATAGAAAAATACAAAGTGAACATCATGAATCGTGATCTGCCCCCAAGAAAATCGTGATCGCCCAGCCTTTATATTTAGTTTGTATCTAACGTCTAAAGAAGAAAATCAGCAACAGGAACACAGCAGCTACACTCACATTTATCACTGATACAGACTTTAAGATGACACACAATTGAACTCATGGCATTTTTCTCCTTTAATAAGATGTTTTTCAGTCCAAGTGTTGAGGAAATAATTTGTTAAGTGTTAAAAATTCCTAACTTAACAAAAAGAGAAACAAGTGGAGCAACAATTTAGAAATTGCTTCTACTACTCAGTTTAGAACAAAACAGAATAACTTTACTGTCTGTCATACACAGTGATGACAGACAATAAAGAAATTTGTCTTTGGCTTGCTCACATAAAAACAATATAGTACAGGCCTAGAGATAAAAAACATTTCAATAAATTAGAATAATAAGATATAATTTAATGGGCACGGACTCAGCAAAGAAGTATGAGCAAAGGCAGAGGACCAAAAAGGGGCGAGGAAGTTGATTACCCTGCTGCTGTTGAGTCTGTAAGTTGCTTGTATTGTTAGGGCTGCACAATATATCGCAAAAGTATCGATATCGCAATATTTCCTGACGCAGTAATGATATTGCAACAAACAAAATATATCGCAGTAGCACCAAAGTCTTCCACCTGATAAAATGAAAACACTGAAAAGGGAAAATCGTGAATAAAATCTAGCTTTTTTTCAAACTAAATTAGCCCAGGTTTTGTATTTGTTGGTTTTTATTTTAAAAACGGCAACAATTAGTAGAATAATTGTAGTCGACTATAAACAATAATTACAATCGTATTTTGATAATGGTCGTTGTTCTTTGGACTAAACAGACTCTAAAACACAAACTTAAAGACTTTTATATCAACGACAATGACAGAGAAATGGCAAAAAAAAGAATACACCATTTCTGATTTTGCTCAATTAAACACTTATATAGAAGCTTCATTCAATCTACAACAGAAATAATCGCTGATTGTTGACGACTAAAGTAATGGTTAGTTTCAGCCTCAGTCAAAAAGTGTATTTAAATATCGCAATAATATCAATATCACAGAACTTAATAACCATATCGAAATCATTTCCAATATTGCGCAGACCTACTGTATTGCAAAAAACAATAAAACACCTGGATTAAAAATCTAGCAAGATAATCTGCTAAATTTTGAGGAGCCGTTTTTGAATTAAAAAATGTCTTGCACAATATCTATTGGTGTCTGTCTTACATAATGTGAATTTTCAAAAGTGTCTTACCAAGACTCTTCCCAACACAGTTGAGCGCAACAGCTCTGGATGAACAGGACTGACTGGAAAACACATCAGCTGAGTCAATATTCCATCAAAGTTTTGTAATACTGAAGATAATACTGAGTGTAATTTGCACAAACTTGTGACTGAGCCGTGTTTGAGTTCGTGCTCCATCGTTGCTCGGGTTCAGTCTCATATATCCTCCAGAATCAGAGGAACCTGCACTAGTTTGTGTGAAACTCCCATAATCTTCACTGTTGGGCGACACAAAGAGAAATATGAGACAAACTTACTTGCAAACTTAATATGAGAGCAAACATTTACAGTGCGGTCCCACAAAACAGTGCTGCTTTCGACCACAAAAGTTATATCAATACAGAGCCATTCAGTGTAAAGAAACAAGAAAAAAACAAAATGCCGCCACAATCTTTCACTGGATGAAAATGTGTGGTAACACTTTAAAATAGGGTTCCTTAGTAAACAATTTATAAGGCATTAATGAGCACTAGTTATTTGTTTTTGTGCACTTAGACGAGGGGTGTTCAAACTATGGCCCGGGGGCCAAATACAGCCCTTAGACCAAGTTTTATTGGCACACAGACTTCCTGCCAAATAACCAAAAGTATTGGCTTTTTAAATATTTTGATGTTACACTAAAAACTAAAATGTTCAAAGCCTTTTAAAGATGTGGTGGCTCTGTATACATATCAAAATGCAAAGATGGTAAATAAAAATATATATATTTTAAAAAATAATTTGAATATTTATAAATGTTTACCAAAAACACAGTTCTTATTAAATCTTGTTTAAATGTTTGTAAGCGTCTTAATAATCTGCTGTTTTCAGTAACCAAGTATATATATATATATATTCTAGTTAATGCCTTGTAATTGCTTACAAACTGATAATTAATGGTTATCAATACCTTATAAATAGTTTACTAAGGAACCTTATTGTAAACTTGACCAAAATAATATTACTCAATATTACTTGAATTGTTTCTGTGATGCTTTTGAATGTATTTAATTATAAGGGATGCACCTGAAATGTTATGATCTAAAAAAAAAAAAAAAAAAAAAAAAAGAGGGGTATAGACAGTGAGCAAATGTCAAGGGCTGGACTTGAACATGTCATCAATGTCCTACGCCCTCAACCAGTGCACCACATGAGACTTTCAAAAGGAATCCAAACTGATTGCGAGTGTGTATTTGGTTTCATGATTATTCATGAAACAAATAAACGCCGATGAAGACGCCTCACCTGTCGAAACCCATCCGCTGACACACTGCCCTGGCATGGCTGTCGTCCCAGTTGTCGGCGCAGACAGGCAGCCAAGACTGACCGGCTGATGAGTAACTTTCCAGCAGGAAGTTTGGGCCCTGAAACCGGACTGCGACACAAACAAAGTAAAACAACATCCAACAACAAACATCATTGTGTCGAAACTGTGACTTACAACAGTGATCCTCATCCCGTCCGTCAGCGCAGTCGTTTACACCATCGCACCACTGAGAGAGGCTTAGGCACTTCCCACCACAAGACCTCCCCAGAAAACATTGGTAATACACTGCAACACATGGAAGGCACTGGAGGTCAGGAAACACAGAAGAGTGTCAAATGAAATGTATGAAATGTACAAGTTGACTTTGGTTGGCACAGAAGAATGATCAAACAAACAACGCAAGGTGGTGTTGTGTTACTCTGTATTCCTGTGTCTGTATCTGGGTCATTGAAGGATTAGAACTACTGAAGAGCACACATCATTGTATATTTAAAGTCTACATGACAGGTTAGACTACACTTTTGACTATAATGTCGTGAATGTGATTGTATTTAAAATTTTGCTAAACATTTTGCTCATTTTACCCCAGTTTGACAATTTTCATAATTTTTATAATGTTACTTCCTGGCTGGACACGGGCAGCAAATATGACATAGTTAATTCTACAACTGTTACCTAGCAACCATTTTGAAAACAAGGGCCAAAAGCCACGTTCATTGACTCAACGTTCGGCAGCTGCTCCTCCTACTGGCAAAACTGGACCGGAGATGACTTTGCCGGTAGGTCGTCACAATAGTTATGATTTGACAAATAATACCTGATAACACCTTTATTTTGTTGAAAGATCATTTAAACTATCAGAAAAATGAGTGTTAACTGTCTGTTCAACTGCACATCACATTTTGATGACATCACAGAGGGAGTCCATTTTAGAACCCAGCACTACTTCCTGTAATTTTAAACTTTCATTGATCAAAATTTCTTCTGGAACAGCAACTTCAAAAATGACATTTTTGAGCAGTTTTCTTACCCATAAGTCTACCACGATAATTACTGTATCGACTTATCGTTCAATATATGACAGATGGAACAATATATTTTGGGCTGCAATATTTATCGTGTGCATATTTTCTTTACAGTCCAGAGGAAATGACAGTTATTTTTCTATAATACAAAAACATTTGAGCTGGGTGGAATAAATAACATTTATGTCTCTTTATAGATACCAACAATGTACTTAAGCTTAATTCTGCTATTTGTTTGTGGCAATTCACGTTTTTGACAACATTGTATGTTTAGAAAATGTTTACAGGGGTAATCCTGCTTTAAGGTTACTGCGTCAGTGGCATAAAGTAGTTTCATTGTTATCGTTAACCGTGATATTTTTCTGTAGCAATATGTTGTACATCAAAATTTGTTATCGTGACAAGCCTATTTACCTGTTCAAAAGTGTCAAACTGTGGACAAACAGGCAAAATGTTTAGTAAAATCTTAAATATAATCATGTTCATTATGTTTTGGTGAAATGTGTGGTCTAACTTGTCATATAGACTTAAAAATTACAGGAAGTGGAAGAGTTCTACACCAGAATCCCTCTGTGATGTCATCAATAGAAATCGAATCATTGAAAATATAGGAACAATTTGCAGCAACTAACACAGTTTTCTGGCAGTTTAAATAACCATTCATCAAAATAAAGGTGTTATCAGGTATTATTTATTGTCAGGTCCTAACTATTTTGTAATTTATATTAATTCTGGCCCTTGTTTACATTCTGGTTGTACAGTTGTGGAATTGTCCAACCAGGAAGTAACATTATAAACTTTACAAAAACAGTGACAGGCCTATTTACATATTCAAAACTGGGAACAAATAGGCAAAATGTCTAATCTTAAAAATTAAAATGTGTCATTAGTTGAAAATTTAAAATATAGAAACATTATGATAAATAGCTGTAGTTATTATCAAAATGAACTTACAAAAGTACCAGAGCAAGAGGGAAGCAATCGCTACGACTAAAAGAACGCACATCAGTGAACACAAGATATACTTCCAGTGACATGTTCTTGTACCTGGAAAACGTGAGACAAAAATAACCATAAAACACAGTATTTGAATATTACACAGATGCAAAACGTATCGTTAAACCACACCATTTTTATACATTGAGGTGAGACACTACAATAATTAAATATATCAATTTCAAACTTCTCGTGTAGTGTGAAAAAAAACATATTACAAGTTTTTCAATATGTCATGTTTTTATGTAGAAATAAGGTATTTTATGTGTAAAATGGCCAAAATTACGCATATTTAGGACATATAAATCTAATGGACCAGAACCAGGTTTAAATTTCTTTGTTAATTTTGTACACACAATTTTATACAGTGGATTTTTAATTTCTTATTTAGTTTTGAGTAAACTTGATTTGACTCTAATAAATCAGTTTTAGAATTAGATATCAAAAAATCCTTTGGTACATTTCGTCAAAATCTTGTTCAGCCCCAGATTGTACAGTTTGATGTGTGTGGGATCTACTTTAAGAGCTACTTTAAGGCTTTTTGCCTGCAGTAAGACAAGAATTTAACACGCAGTAGTAATGAATACAGTAACAAAGGATATTATTAACGTTTAAAGAAAACTAGAAAGTTAATGATTCGGGGAAAGTACACATCAACCGTCAGAATGTTTGACTGTCTGCGGGTGAAGGTTTACCCTCCTTTTCAGTCCTGGCAGTATCAAAAGTCTAAAGTATGTGATAAATGCGTGCGTGTGTACCTCTCTTTTGTGTGGGTAGTGCTTGAGGCGCAGTGGTCTGGTGAGTGTTGACGGCGTACGGGTTGGAGGGAACATACTGTGGAGAACTGTGCGGGACAGGGGGGTACAGACTCTTTGCCGAGGAGTAAGGAGGGGGTCTGTCGTCGTCGTCTTCGTGCCGGAAACCAATGTTATCGTACACCGGAGGAGCTTCGACCTGCACATACAGAAACATAAGTTAAAATACAGATTCATGCAAAAGTCTAAGGTTCAACTAGGCCTGGGTCACTTTGTATTTTTCTGTTGCCTTTAATAGAGCTGCACCATTTAGGCAAAATATCTAATTGTGATTTTTCTGACCAGAGCAATTGCGATTAGATTTGCGATTTATGTTTTAATAAAAGGATTCTGTTCAAATTCACACATTAAAACACAACAAACAACACTTTAAGTCGTGTTTTTGTCACGTTCAGTTGTGTTTATCATCCTTAAACATCTCTTTGTCACTTTTAGTTGCGCCTTTGTCATTTTTAGTCACGTTTTGGTGCATTGAATCACGTTTATAATTCGTAGGCGCATTTTTGAAGCTTTGAGCACATTTTTGTCACTTTTGGTAGCACTTCTTTTCACACTTCAGAACATGTTTGTACAAATCCAAACTATAGTGTGAGCAGTTTTAATTCAAATCAACGCAAGACATTTTGTTGTTTGTGGAAGAAATTATTCCACTTCAAAAATTGCAGCCTTTGCGATCTGCTAATTGCATCCATTTAAATTGCGTGTCGATTTGGTTTAATTGTGCAGCTCTGGTCTATAAGAGGTAAATAAAGTCGTCTGCTCAGAGGCTTCAGAGGCTAAACAACAGGAGAAAAAGTGTGTTTGAACAGACAGCTGCATTAAAGAGACAAACAGAGAATCACGATACAACGATTTCACAAAAATAGCAGATTGTCACAGGGACGAGCTCACGATTCCATTTTTGTAATCAGTTCATGCCAGACACCTGACCTGTACACCATCCACAGCCATCTTGGTTCTGGTCATAAATGTAAACTCCAAAGAAATATGCATAAACTGCTCAAATATCAGAACAGTCCTAATCTTTACTGTCAGCTGTGGTTCTGCCAATTATACAACAACAAATTACATCGTACAAAATAACTGCTGGATTTTAAAACGCAAATGTGGCTTTGTTGTAGCGAGTTATGTAGAAAATGCTAACAAATGATTAGCACTGATGATTAGCAACTTAATGAACTCGAAGAAATGATCTAACATTGGAAATATTGCTTGTAAGTGTCTGAAACCTTCCCTGTTTGTAGTAATAGTCCAGCACTAAGTATCAATTATACTTTTTTGTGATTTTGAGCTTTTAGTGCCCACTTTGATGAAGGTCTCTGTTAGTTAAAAGTCTGTGTAAAGTCGTGGAAAAGACAATATAATGAAGGCAATGATAATTACACACATTTAATACAATTCTTTGACTATAATTGTGTAGTTTGTTGGTGACAATGGGGAAGGCAGAATTTGTCTGCAGCACCCAAGATCAGATGTTATGTACATATAAAATTGACTTTACTTCATGAAATCGAGCTGGCAGTAGGATGACATGCTTTTTGAACATGTCAAATGTTTGTCTTTTTCTTCTGTCATTTCCTCTATTAAATGTCTCTTCTATTATGTTCGAATTAAAAAGTAATCAAATTAAATCAAACTATAGTTCTTTTAAATATTATGTCTTCAGAATGTTCAAAATTCCATAATGAATACGATTGGAGGCAAAATGAAGCAGAGTATGACACATTTTCAATGATTGACAGACATAAGCTCTGGTAATAGTTTTAAGCAGGGTTGAGTAATTAATCGTAATTATAATCGTGACTTTAATTATTATTCAACTCAATAACAAAAATGTAAAATAATCGTAAATACAATGACTTGGCTTCTGTTCTGAGTTATAGGTGACTTATTTTGCCTCCAAACCTGGAACAAAGCCACTTTTCTAAAACATTACTTATAACAGTGTTTCTCAAACTGTGGTACACAAACTTCTTCTGGTGGTACGTGTACATCTCTTCACTACGTCATTTACAGTAGATTTTATTCACATTTTTTGCTCTTTCTTTAGTACATTTCTTGTTAGTTTAGTTTCTACTGTGGTGTTTTTCTACTTAAGACCTGGTTTATCCCTAATTTAGACCTGAAATTGTCCTGTAATAGACACAATTTAGATTTGATGGTGCCTAGAAAGCCAGATATTTTCTTTGGTGGTACTTGGGGTAAAAAGTTTGAGAACCACAGACTTATAAAATATATTTGGTCTGTTCTTTCTCTGCAGAATCATTTTGACAATATTGTTCAAAATAATCATGATTTAAATTATTATGAGATATATAATAGTGATTATAATGTCTATCATAATCGAGCAGTCCTAGTTTTAAGTCTTTATGACAAAAAATAAGCGATTTCCTTTCAATTCCAGGTAGACATTTCAGTTGTTTACTTTTCTGACACAAATGGGAAAATATTTACTGATCTCAAAGCTCTTCTTTGTTCAGCCCCATCGTGTGTTATGTTTTTGTTGTACATTTGGTTGTTCCCCATGTGCTCATTTACTGCTCAAACTGGTTGCTCCTGGTGGCGTTAAATAAGCTGTCTGAATCTGAAAATGCTTTTTTATAATTTGATCGACATAAAAAGTATAATTTATGGTAAAGCACGTACTATATCTGAAGGTAAAATGATAAACTCAACAGTTCTGTGGGGATTTGTCCAGTAAAAACTACAAATCAGGATTTTTTTATTAATGCTAAGTGTGTATCATAAATCGACAATAAATTAACAAATGATGTAAAAGACAATAGTAAATGTGTTCAAACCAGGCTGATATGTGAAAACTGCCTTAATTTTTCATATTTTGTGATAATCTGAGGTTAATCACAGTCTATTTATCAAAATCAAATTATGTCCCACTTCCCTTTTGCCTCTATTGCGGAATTTAGAATGTTTTTGTTTACAAGCCTTTAAAGGTCATTTTTGCCCCTCACTTCACTATACCATGTCCGTTATGGGAAGTAAAAAACAAAACAAAACACTGACTTACCTGATTATTATTCATGTCAAAACTGGCGACACTGCTTTGTTCTGAAAATGTCCAAACTGGAATTAGAAAACATAAACCCGCACTTTAACATTAAAAATCACACTAAAAACATCAAGTGGTGTATGTCAAGACACAAATGATGCAGTTAGGATTGATTTAGTTTAGTTTAGTTTAGTTTAGTTAAATAGAACAAATTATAGTTTAATTAATACTTTACATACCTTAAGGTGCAGAAAGTTCCTATCGATTCAGAGTTGTGTGCGCTCTTCTCTCTGATGTCCCGTGTTATGGCAGGTTCACTCTGCAATGCAATTAGAAGCCGAGGCCACACCTTCCCAACTGTGTACGTAAGCTTGTTGTTTAGCACTTCATTTCTACAGCACTTAAACAAAGTCAAACAGCAACCATTGAAACTGCCAGGCATTTTCCAGTCTCTCTTTTGAGATAAGCTAAATAAATAGTAATTAATGAGCCAACAATGCGTGCACCATGTGGATTAATAACAGACAGTTAAAATTAGAGGCACCTTGCTTGATCTCAAGACTATTAAGCAGTCTAGACAAATATTATTTAGCCTGCTAACAGTCTGTATTAACAGTTATTCATGTACTTTTCTGTATTTTAATCTGCGACAGTCAAAACAGGTGAAATAAGGTCGATTTTGCCATTCGCTTTTGTCAGTCGTTTATTGTTCGTTCTCCTCTTCCAAAGTTGCACTTCTTGTTTAATGAGTAATGGCTGAACAAATGTCCAAGCGCTTAACAAAGACATAGAAAACATGAGATTTGAAAGGGTCTCAGGCCACATTAATGTTTAACTTGTTATTTAACTCGATGTTTAACTGGCAGGAAAAAGAAGTCCAGTCATACAATGCTTTTTTCCGTGATGTTCACCAGAAACTCATGATGAATCTAGACAAACAGGTCAAACTTCCTACACATTAATCACAAAAAATGTCTAACAAAAATAGAGGATTATTTTAAAAATGTTACACCTACGTTACCACGCCCTCTAGTGGCTAATCATGATAGAATTAGTCAACACAGAAAATCACGAACCAAATTATATTCTTAAACTGATGTAGATATAAAGCTAAGGTCATTATGTTTTTTTTTATTACACAGCACAGTTCAAAAAATATTTTATGACCGTTTTAGTTAAATATTAAATATTTATTTGCACAACATGTCCAAAGAAGGAGTGTGATAGAAACTCAGATCAGATGTCATCAGGATGGAGTGTTGAAATAGTAACAGTCACCTTCCTTACAGTATTGTGTTGTTTAGATCAACGAATGCCAAAGAGCCGAGTGTTGTAACTGAAGATCAGTGTTCGTGAAGCAGAGCGCCTACAGTTTCTGGATGATTATAGTTGATGCTCCGCCCCCTCCGTTGCAGATACCAGCCAGTCCATACTGTCCAGACTTCAGGTTGTGAACCATGTGACCGACAATTCTTGCTCCAGACATTCTGATGACAAACAGATGATCAGGATTTTTAAAGGTGTGTATTTAAAAGAACGCAGCAGTCTTCAGTGGTGGATGAAGCACTCCATTTTGTTACTTGTTAGTGAAATTACAGATACAGCTCTACTCAAGAAGAAGTTTTAAAGTACTCTTTTAAAAAAAATAATAACTTTAAGAGTAAATATAAATGTTTTTGCTAGATTTTTTAAAAATTGTTTTTATTGTTTTTGGTAACTAGATTGATTTTGAGTTGAGTTTTGAGTTGAGTTTTGGTACTTAAAGGCAACTTTCCAGATTATTTTTCACTATACAGGTTTTTTATTTGCAAAAAGGGAACTAGGGAAAAAAACAAAAACAAAGATGTGTTAAAAAATAAACCCCTCAGTCTTTTCTACAGGTCTAAAACCTTAAGAAAATATACTTTTACTTTTCAGTCCAGTTCAAAAATGTATGGAGTAGATACATTCTCTGAAATGTAGTGAAGTAAAAGCTGTAGTAGAAGTATCTACTGTAAAAAGTAAGGGGTGCAGTTGACTAAAGAAATTCTTGTTCGATTGAAGACCAGCCCTATCAACTGATTAGTCGACTAAAAGGGTGTGGCAAAAAGATATCAAAAGTGTAATGTATTTCCATGAATCTAAACCAAACTACACTCAAAAGACCACAACTGTAGAGTTCATACAAAAACAACAATTTATACAGAAAGTACTAGGAGAGTGTATATATACGTTAAGACTCCAAAATCATCATTAAAATGATTGGTCGACTAATACAAATCTTCAACCGATTAATCTAGTAAAATGTACTTAAGTAAAGTACAGATATTTTTAAAATATATCTGTACTGTACTTTCCACCACTTTGAAAACTGAGTCTTACCCAATGGGATGTCCCAGAGACACCGCTCCTCCGTTTACATTCACTTTCGCAGGGTCAATATCCAGCATCTTAATGTTTGCCAGAACCACCACACTGAAGGCCTCATTGATCTCCCACATAGCGATATCCTCCTTCTTCAGTCCAGCTGCGTCCAGGGCCTGGAAACAAAGACAACAGCTGCATCAAGATGAAGCAGCGTTTCATGTTTTAACTGTTCTGAAAACTTTTGCCCAAAGTCTTTTCTCACCTTTGGTACAGCAAATGCAGGAGCAATGGGGAAATCAATGGGAGCAACTGCAGCATCAGCAAATGCTGTAAAAAGAATAAAAAACTTTACACAGAATAAAGTGTACCAATATTAACCATATTTAAACCACGGCTGGAAGCAGTATATACATCTAAAGAGGTGACAGAATATAAACCACGTTTCACATTTGAAATAATAAGATCAATGACCTTTGATTTTTTTTTTTTTGAGCTGTGGCAAACTTATTTTGATTGAAACGATTTCGTGGCACACCGCTGACTAACACATAACCAAATCAGGTTCAGGTTTATTTGTCTCCAACTGGAGAAATGTTTGTTAGAGGCGGGGTCCATAGCATAAACACAAACATACATGACATAACACAAACATAAATACATTTAGAACATATTACATAACAATGTAAAAATCACTCGACGCCCGAAACACTGCACAGTCAGTTCGAGTTGTTAATTAACTTAATAGACTGAGGAATGAACAAATCGCAACTTTTAGGGAAGTGTGTTATAAAATAAAATGTGGCACATAATGTCCATGTCACCATCTGATTCATTAAATGTGGCAATGGTGATCGTTTTGCTACTTTTTTGTATCAGAAGATTGCTCAGGACATTGGTAAATTACTCTAGTAAAGCCATATGGGAATCTGTTCATCAATTTTTTCAACGCAGACCTAGCCAAATAATTTCTAGGGCTAAAACAAGTTAATTGATTAATTGCAACAAATCCATTATTGAAAGAATTGTCAACTAATGGAGTAATCGAATAGTTCTTAGGGCTTTTTTTTTTTAATTCATCCTTTCGAAGAAATAATCAAAAGGATGAATCGATTACCAAAATAGCTAGTTGCTGATTTTGCTATAAGACTAAGACCACATCATATTGTACCAAGTTGGTGCAACACAAGACAATACAACAATATCTCAATATGTTTCCAGTCTTTATAACCATGTCTTTTGAGAAACTTACACACAACCCTGGCGAGAGGGGTGATGTTTAGCCTCTTTGCAGCATCAGAGGTCATTAACACGAGAGCAGCAGCTCCATCATTCAGAGTGCTAGCATTGGCGGCTGTGACGGTGCCTAAGAGAAGATCCAGTGTTACAAACACGTGAAACAAAACAAGAGATTTTGGTTTAATAATGAATTATATGTTACCGTTTTCCTTTTGGAAGACAGCCCTCAGTTTAGGGACTTTACTGAAGTCCACTTTCCTCCATTCTTCATCCTCTGACACAACAACATCAGGTTTTCCTAGTGAAAATATTCCGTTATCAAATAGTTGTTATATGTATGAAGTCCCATTACAAGCTTGCATTACCACTGCTTTACCTCTCTGAGGAATGCTAACAGGTACAATCTCTTTGGCCAGGACTCCAGACTCATACGCCGCTTTGCTGCGACTGTAGGAGCCAATCGCATAAGCATCTTGCTCTTCTCTGGTGATGCTGTGGTTCTTGGCAGTGTTTTCAGCACAGTTTCCCTACATGAATCCCCAGAGTCAGGATCAAAAGTGAACAATTGTAAAAAAAAAAAAAAATTAAAGGAAGCAATAATTGTAAAGATGATGTAATATAATGAAGTATTACAGGAAGATTCATAAAAGGATTATGTGTTACCGAAAAACAGTGAGTAACTCAAGGAAGCACATTTTTGAATGATCATTAACGCAGCGATCGCCGATGGTATTTAATGTTTAGGCAGGATAACAGATAATTAACTAAAACTTTTCACTTTCGCCTTATACAGCAACTTACTTTATAAATAAATGGCCGATCTTTACCATATGAAATTTGTTGTAGACATCAGTGAGTCCATCCTTGACGATGAGGTCTTCCATCTTCACTCCTCCGTATGCAGGGGTCTCTCTGGACATTACATAAGGCACGTTGGACATGCTCTCCATGCCTCCGGCCACCATAACGCCCTAAAACACAACACTGACCATCAGGCATTAAAATTAAAAATGCTTTTTTTGTTCTTCACAACTCATCAAGTAGAGTCTGGACTGTATGTTTATCTTATTTATTTATGTTGAACACTCAATCTCTTCTTCTAGTCAGCTTTGCATGTCTGTAACATTAATAGTTTCGATGGAGAAATAAAAGTAATTCTAATTTCAGTTTAAAGTGTATTAGCCTCACCTGGTGTCCACACATGAGACTCTGAGCTGCCATCATGATGGACTTCATCCCAGATGCACAAACTTTGTTGATGGTAGTTGCAGGAGTGCCAAGTGTCAAGCCTGGAATGTAAATGGTATACGATGATATTCACATAATGAATACTAACAAATATAAATGATAAATATAATATATAAATATATAAAGCAGATACCTGCACCGAGCAGCGCTTGTCTTGTGGGAGCTTGTCCTTCTCCAGCCTGAAGAACATTGCCCATGTAGACTTCCTTTACTTCTTCCGGAGCAATTCCTTAAATACATAAAGTTTTATGAATAATGATGATATTGTAAGAATAAGCAGTGTGTAAGTCTCCTAAAATCTGGCAGTGTAGGTTTGGTAATTGGGAGGTACAGGACATTTTCACATAAAAGCTGAAGTTACTCTTCTTATGGAAAGCGGTGGACCCACCTGCTCGCTCTATGGCCCCTTTTATCGCGATGGAGCCCAGTTTTGTGGCTGGAACAGATGACAAAGAGCTTTTGAACGACCCCATAGGTGTGCGCACGGCACTGACGATGACCACCTCCTGAAATAAATAAATAGATACACACAGATGGCATCTCAAAGGTAAACTTCAAATGACGTCACCACTTACATTTAAGGAAGGACGGGATGTGTAGGTTCTTGAAAGGCAGTTGTGACCCTGCAATGGTAGAACATGATAAATACCCAGTTGGTAGCCTTTTACGATACAGAAAATATCTTTGAACACATGTATTCGTGCAAAAATTAATATCAAGTTCATGCAGTTATCTGTGACAAGGAGAGTGGCTTTGGTGATATATAACGTGATGTTCCCACGCCTTTTATTTGTGCTATTAAATTGGTCTGTTTTGTCGAGATATGAACAATTTGACCCAGATAAAATGATTCACCCTTTAGTCTGTTCCCTGATTGTTCAAGGACGACACGCACTCAAAACCAGGGCTTAGCAGCAGCTGCACAGCTACAAACTGCCTCCGTGTTTGTTGTGGTTAGCATAGCAGTTAGCATACAAGTGAATAAACCTGCCATCACTGCGACTGGACGCCGTGCAAACTTACCAAGCGTCTGCAGATATGTGCACGCATGGTTAATAGTCCAGTGGATGACATTTTGGGAAAAGGGACAGTCCAGAAAGCACGCCTTCTGCTTCACTCGGACCCTCAGCGCTTCACCTTCAGCTCCAGCCAATCACAGCGAGAGGTGTGCGCTTCCATGACGTCATGCATCGCAGTGGATTGTGGTTAGAGTAGTTTTCTTGTCCCAGAGCCTACGTGTTGTTTTTAATAGACTCATGGGGCGACGGTGTCTGGGCAGAAATCGTTGTTTCAGAGAAATGTTTTAAAAAATTGATCAAAATCGATGCAACTGGAGAAAAACGTTAAGCAGAACAGAGAGAATACATTTTGTTTTCTGCTCGTCCTCTGTTCAGCCTTAGCGAGGGCCAATTTATACTTCTTATCAAGTTGGTCTTTCTGTTTAAAGGACGATTTGTGCCTTCAACATTCAACAGTCATAAAATCATCATACTTCATATATTTCTTTGATATAAAATACTGAGATTCACAGAATTACATCTGCTTGACACATAGGCTTACCAAATATTTATAATATTTGTATAATATGTGCATAAAGAAAGATCCTTTACCAATAAACATACAAAACTCCACTGTACAGCTATTGGAAAATCTCAAATACTTAAATATGCTTTGAGGACCTTCTATGTCACCATAAACTCATCATACAGATTCATATTTATTCTACTTTAAACTTACTGAAACATACATACCAAATATGTATCTCTTTTGATCCTTTAAGGCCCAGTAAGCAGACAAAAGTCCACTCTTTTGCCTTTGAAAAAGTCATTGATACTGTTAGAACTTCCACAAAAGTTTTCGAAAGTTTTCAGACAATCCAGAAAAAAAGAACCTCATTCTTTCTTATGAACTCTTTTAGGCTTGTTGAGGGCCCATTTATATCCACAGACCAGGACATTCTGGACATGTTTCGCTTCCTTCTTCTTTCCTTCCCTTCTCTTCCCTCTTATCAGATGATCATAGTTTTTTGTTTTTTTTTGTACAACTTACAAATAACTTGCCCTTTTCGAGTAGGACATGCAATGGGACATCATCAAGGTGAATCCAATATATTTTATTAGACCAGGCATTTTGTTTCAATAATAATAATTCAATAATCATAGAGTCTCCTTCCATAAAGCAAGCATGATGTCATTGTGGTAACGAATATATAAACTTTTATATGAACTATTATGCCTATACAATATTACACTGTGATATTGGCCTATATTTCCCAAATTGGGACCTGAACTTTTTTCTTTGGATTACCCACCTTTTTGGCTTTAAAATCATAATCATGATTATTGTGTAATCCGTATGGATTTTTTCCCTTGTTTTCAAAATGGTTGCTAGGTAACAGTTGTGGAATTACCTCTAACTATGTCATATTTGCTGCTCATGTTCAAACAGTAAGTAACATTATAAACATAGCAAAAACTGTTAAACTGGGGGCAAATAGGCAAAATGTTTTGTGAAATCTTAAATATAATCATGTTCACTACATTTAAGTGAAATGTGTAGTCTAGCCTGTCATATAGACTTTAACTTTGGCTCAACAAAAAAGCTATAAGCTACAGTTTATGAATTTTTGTTCACTAACAATGTAAATAAAGCTTTTCTGATTCTTTCTTTATAAACTCAGCCATTCAGTCTGACATTTACACACACGAACAGCCTTGTATATATCACTTTTGTTAATGCCAATCGATTTATCTGTAGACATCTCATCATCATAATTAAAACCCCACATATATCAGTTTTAGTAAGTTAAAAGTTGTTGTATCTTAAAGTTATCTCTGTCTTTCAGTTGCAGTTCATCCATTGGTTGTTGAAAAAAGAGTCGATAACTCTTCCTCTCTTGTAGTCATACCTTGTCTGCATGGGCCCCGATGACAAATACAGGAATCCTAAATCATACAAACACACTCACGTTACTACACACACCCAGCTGCTGATACAAGTACAAGTCCAGTACTTGATTTTTACTATTGTGAAAAGGGAAAAACAGAACTAGACCCTGTTCCTGTTTTTTTGCATATTAATAAAGCAAAAGAGAAGTAAAAAAGAGACACCTTTTTTTTTACTTTTTGCATCTATTTGTAGAGCCTTTTATCCAATGAGAGAAACAGGAAGCATGTAAATATTTGTTATCTTGGGATGGCCTTTGACACTCTGGGCTCAGAGACTTGAGAAAAGTGCTCATAAACTCTTGGAGGTGAATATTTATGATGCCTCAACTGTATTAGGAAAGTGAGAGATACGCGGTGACTGATGTAAAGACTTTAACATCAAATCTGAAGTTCTGTTTTCCACATTTCAAAACAGTAAAAATCAGGTACAGGGCCTTTAAGTGTCAACACGCTGCAGCACCTCTGTATTCAAAAGTCGCATCCACTCTGGACACTATAAAGTCTCTGTGGATGAATTTCGGATAGCCGGGATCCATTCTGTTCCTGCGCTCATTATAGCTGAAAATATAAGAATGCAAAGACTTAAAATTTACATTCTTATAAAATCTGCAATATTTGACAGACCGTTCACTTGCCTCCAATACATACTGTTTACAAAAAACAGAGTCTTGCCGGAATGGGACAAATGCACAGCAGCATCCACTTTGCCCGACGCATTTAAGGCAGGCCAAGGTTTCTGAGGATTTTAGGGTAACCGGGCTGGATGGTATGTCTTCTGATTTTCCAGTACATCTTGCCTATAATTGATATTGGCACTTAGCTGCATTAATGCAATTAACCCAAATCCACATTTTACAAACCGAAAGTGCTGCACAGACATAAAACATCAAGCAAAGTATGTAAAAAACTGCTCAATTTGATCTTACTACTTACAGAAAACAGTAAAACCAGTCAAATCAAACCCAAGCAAAATCATAAAACTATAGAACAACCATTGATAAGTAAAATTAATTCAAATAAATAAAATACACAGAGGACCACACAACTTTACAGTTCAAAACACTGCCCCCTGGTTTTAATGGACAGATATTATGCATTATTTCTTTTGTTATTGGCCTTTAAACCTGCTCTTGAGTATCTTTACTTACTTTACTTACTTGATATCTCAGAACTAAACACAAAATGTTTTTACAAAGAACAATATAACTTTATAACTGCATTGGGAGATCCCATATTGACTTAGCTGTAGCTCCATCTACTGGTTGCAGAGGCAATTACACAAATTTGTATATACACAATGCTTTCTGATTTTAGCATTGCTGAGCTGTGAGCGCAGTTAGTAATGGTCGGGATTAGATGGCAGAAATGCTCAGAGTGAGTGTGACAATGATTTAAAGAACACGTATTCTGCTAAAGTGACTTTTGAGCTTTAACCATATTTAATGTCAAACAATGTTCCATCATCAAAACCATACCTGGTTTGCATTCAGCATCCTTTAAGAACTTAAAACAGCAGAAGAATCTTGGATAAGCAACGTCACACATCGAAGGAATTCAAAATAGAGTGTTCTTGGCCGGCCGCAGAAGTTGGAATTTTCTAACCAGGATTCATAAACGAGCAAGAACGAAGCTTAATGCAACTCCAAGCATGTTTTTGATGATGGAACAATAGTAGAACATGGCTAAAAGTCCATTTTGCATAATATTTGTCCTTTAAGTCTTGTCTTAGGCACCAGGAGCTGGAGCTGGCCCCTGAACCAATCCATTCAAAGCTTTAAAAAAAACAACAACAATTAAATACTTAATTTCAACTGTAAAATGAACAGTAAGGCAGTGCAAAGGCGCTAAAATGGGAGTTCTCGTGCTCTCGTTTTCTGGTTCCAGTTCAATTCATGGTAAACATTTGTGCCTTTTACCTTCAAAGACGATCACAGAACTGTGTCTTCCACTGAGCTCATAAACAGCATCAACCTGTTTTAATTCCTGGCCAGAGAGATTGGATTTTCCTCATCCTGATGCCATCCCAGAATGACCTTCTTC
>CM033637.1:34068991-34141213 GCA_019453435.1 Rhinogobius similis
AATCACTTTCGGCGCCCGAAACACTGCACAGTCAGTTCGAAAGTTGTTAATTAACTTAATAGACTGAAAGGAATGAACAAATCGCAACTTTTAGGGAAGTGTAAGTTATAAAAATAAAATGTGGCACATAATGTCCATGTCACCATCTGATTCATTAAATGTGGCAATGGTGATCGCTTTGCTACTTTTTTTGTCATCAGAAGATTGCTCAGGACATTGGTAAATTACTCTAGTAAAGCCATATGGGAATCTGTTCATCAATTTTTTTCAAGCACGCAGACCTAGCCAAATAATTTCTAGAGGCTAAAACAAGTTAATTGATTAATTGCAACAAATCCATTATTGAAAGAATTGTCAACTAATGGAGTAATCGAATAGTTCTTAGGGCTTTTTTTTTAATTCATCCTTTCAAGAAATAATCAAAAGGATGAATCGATTACCAAAATAGCTAGTTGCTGATTTTGCTATAAGACTAAGACCACATCATATTGTACCAAGTTGGTGCAACACAAGACAATACAACAATATCTCAATATGTTTCCAGTCTTTATAACCATGTCTTTGAGAAACTTACACACAACCCTGGCGAGAGGGGTGATGTTTAGCCTCTTTGCAGCATCAGAGGTCATTAACACGAGCAGCAGCTCCATCATTCAGAGTGCTAGCATTGGCGGCTGTGACGGTGCCTAAGAGAAGATCCAGTGTTACAAACCACGTGAAACAAAACAAGAGATTTTGGTTTAATAATGAATTATATGTTACCGTTTTCCTTTTGGAAGACAGCCCTCAGTTTAGGGACTTTACTGAAGTCCACTTTCCTCCATTCTTCATCCTCTGACACAACAACATCAGGTTTTCCTAGTGAAAATATTCCGTTATCAAATAGTTGTTATATGTATGAAGTCCCATTACAAGCTTGCATTACCACTGCTTTACCTCTCTGAGGAATGCTAACAGGTACAATCTCTTTGGCCAGGACTCCAGACTCATACGCCGCTTTGCTGCGACTGTAGGAGCCAATCGCATAAGCATCTTGCTCTTCTCTGGTGATGCTGTGGTTCTTGGCAGTGTTTTCAGCACAGTTTCCCTACATGAATCCCCAGAGTCAGGATCAAAAGTGAACAATTGTAAAAAAAAAAAAAAATTAAAGGAAGCAATAATTGTAAAGATGATGTAATATAATGAAGTATTACAGGAAGATTCATAAAAGGATTATGTGTTACCGAAAAACAGTGAGTAACTCAAGGAAGCACATTTTTGAATGATCATTAACGCAGCGATCGCCGATGGTATTTAATGTTTAGGCAGGATAACAGATAATTAACTAAAACTTTTCACTTTCGCCTTATACAGCAACTTACTTTATAAATAAATGGCCGATCTTTACCATATGAAATTTGTTGTAGACATCAGTGAGTCCATCCTTGACGATGAGGTCTTCCATCTTCACTCCTCCGTATGCAGGGGTCTCTCTGGACATTACATAAGGCACGTTGGACATGCTCTCCATGCCTCCGGCCACCATAACGTCCTAAAACACAACACTGACCATCAGGCATTAAAATTAAAATGCTTTTTTTGTTCTTCACAACTCATCAAGTAGAGTCTGGACTGTATGTTTATCTTATTTATTTATGTTGAACACTCAATCTCTTCTTCTAGTCAGCTTTGCATGTCTGTAACATTAATAGTTTCGATGGAGAAATAAAAGTAATTCTAATTTCAGTTTAAAGTGTATTAGCCTCACCTGGTGTCCACACATGAGACTCTGAGCTGCCATCATGATGGACTTCATCCCAGATGCACAAACTTTGTTGATGGTAGTTGCAGGAGTGCCAAGTGTCAAGCCTGGAATGTAAATGGTATACGATGATATTCACATAATGAATACTAACAAATATAAATGATAAATATAATATATAAATATATAAAGCAGATACCTGCACCGAGCAGCGCTTGTCTTGTGGGAGCTTGTCCTTCTCCAGCCTGAAGAACATTGCCCATGTAGACTTCCTTTACTTCTTCCGGAGCAATTCCTTAAATACATAAAGTTTTATGAATAATGATGATATTGTAAGAATAAGCAGTGTGTAAGTCTCCTAAAATCTGGCAGTGTAGGTTTGGTAATTGGGAGGTACAGGACATTTTCACATAAAAGCTGAAGTTACTCTTCTTATGGAAAGCGGTGGACCCACCTGCTCGCTCTATGGCCCCTTTTATCGCGATGGAGCCCGGTTTTGTGGCTGGAACAGATGACAAAGAGCTTTGAACGACCCCATAGGTGTGCGCCACGGCACTGACGATGACCACCTCCTGAAATAAATAAATAGATACACACAGATGGCATCTCAAAGGTAAACTTCAAATGACGTCACCACTTACATTTAAGGAAGGACGGGATGTGTAGGTTCTTGAAAGGCAGTTGTGACCCTGCAATGGTAGAACATGATAAATACCCAGTTGGTAGCCTTTTACGATACAGAAAATATCTTTGAACACATGTATTCGTGCAAAAATTAATATCAAGTTCATGCAGTTATCTGTGACAAGGAGAGTGGCTTTGGTGATATATAACGTGATGTTCCCACGCCTTTTATTTGTGCTATTAAATTGGTCTGTTTTGTCGAGATATGAACAATTTGACCCAGATAAAATGATTCACCCTTTAGTCTGTTCCCTGATTGTTCAAGGACGACACGCACTCAAAACCAGGGCTTAGCAGCAGCTGCACAGCTACAAACTGCCTCCGTGTTTGTTGTGGTTAGCATAGCAGTTAGCATACAAGTGAATAAACCTGCCATCACTGCGACTGGACGCCGTGCAAACTTACCAAGCGTCTGCAGATATGTGCACGCATGGTTAATAGTCCAGTGGATGACATTTTGGGAAAAGGGACAGTCCAGAAAGCACGCCTTCTGCTTCACTCGGACCCTCAGCGCTTCACCTTCAGCTCCAGCCAATCACAGCGAGAGGTGTGCGCTTCCATGACGTCATGCATCGCAGTGGATTGTGGTTAGAGTAGTTTTCTTGTCCCAGAGCCTACGTGTTGTTTTTAATAGACTCATGGGGCGACGGTGTCTGGGCAGAAATCGTTGTTTCAGAGAAATGTTTTAAAAAATTGATCAAAATCGATGCAACTGGAGAAAAACGTTAAGCAGAACAGAGAGAATACATTTTGTTTTCTGCTCGTCCTCTGTTCAGCCTTAGCGAGGGCCAATTTATACTTCTTATCAAGTTGGTCTTTCTGTTTAAAGGACGATTTGTGCCTTCAACATTCAACAGTCATAAAATCATCATACTTCATATATTTCTTTGATATAAAATACTGAGATTCACAGAATTACATCTGCTTGACACATAGGCTTACCAAATATTTATAATATTTGTATAATATGTGCATAAAGAAAGATCCTTTACCAATAAACATACAAAACTCCACTGTACAGCTATTGGAAAATCTCAAATACTTAAATATGCTTTGAGGACCTTCTATGTCACCATAAACTCATCATACAGATTCATATTTATTCTACTTTAAACTTACTGAAACATACATACCAAATATGTATCTCTTTTGATCCTTTAAGGCCCAGTAAGCAGACAAAAGTCCACTCTTTTGCCTTTGAAAAAGTCATTGATACTGTTAGAACTTCCACAAAAGTTTTCGAAAGTTTTCAGACAATCCAGAAAAAGAACCTCATTCTTTCTTATGAACTCTTTTAGGCTTGTTGAGGGCCCATTTATATCCACAGACCAGGACATTCTGGACATGTTTCGCTTCCTTCTTCTTTCCTTCCCTTCTCTTCCCTCTTATCAGATGATCATAGTTTTTGTTTTTTTGTACAACTTACAAATAACTTGCCCTTTCTTGAGTAGGACATGCAATGGGACATCATCAAGGTGAATCCAATATATTTTATTAGACCAGGCATTTTGTTTCAATAATAATAATTCAATAATCATAGAGTCTCCTTCCATAAAGCAAGCATGATGTCATTGTGGTAACGAATATATAAACTTTTATATGAACTATTATGCCTATACAATATTACACTGTGATATTGGCCTATATTTCCCAAATTGGGACCTGAACTTTTTCTTTGGATTACCCACCTTTTGGCTTTAAAATCATAATCATGATTATTGTGTAATCCGTATGGATTTTTTCCCTTGTTTTCAAAATGGTTGCTAGGTAACAGTTGTGGAATTACCTCTAACTATGTCATATTTGCTGCTCATGCCCAAACAGTAAGTAACATTATAAACATAGCAAAAACTGTTAAACTGGGGGCAAATAGGCAAAATGTTTTGTGAAATCTTAAATATAATCATGTTCACTACATTTAAGTGAAATGTGTAGTCTAGCCTGTCATATAGACTTTAACTTTGGCTCAACAAAAAAGCTATAAGCTACAGTTTATGAATTTTTGTTCACTAACAATGTAAATAAAGCTTTTCTGATTCTTTCTTTATAAACTCAGCCATTCAGTCTGACATTTACACACACGAACAGCCTTGTATATATCACTTTTGTTAATGCCAATCGATTTATCTGTAGACATCTCATCATCATAATTAAAACCCCACATATATCAGTTTTAGTAAGTTAAAAGTTGTTGTATCTTAAAGTTATCTCTGTCTTTCAGTTGCAGTTCATCCATTGGTTGTTGAAAAAAGAGTCGATAACTCTTCCTCTCTTGTAGTCATACCTTGTCTGCATGGGCCCCGATGACAAATACAGGAATCCTAAATCATACAAACACACTCACGTTACTACACACACCCAGCTGCTGATACAAGTACAAGTCCAGTACTTGATTTTTACTATTGTGAAAAGGGAAAAACAGAACTAGACCCTGTTCCTGTTTTTTTGCATATTAATAAAGCAAAAGAGAAGTAAAAAAGAGACACCTTTTTTTTTACTTTTTGCATCTATTTGTAGAGCCTTTTATCCAATGAGAGAAACAGGAAGCATGTAAATATTTGTTATCTTACGGGATGGCCTTTGACACTCTGGGCTCAGAGACTTGAGAAAAGTGCTCATAAACTCTTGGAGGTGAATATTTATGATGCCTCAACTGTATTAGGAAAGTGAGAGATACGTGTGACTGATGTAAAGACTTTAACATCAACTAGTTCTGTTTTCCACATTTCAAAACAGTAAAAATCAGGTACAGGGCCTTTAAGTGTCAACACGCTGCAGCACCTCTGTATTCAAAAGCCGCATCCACTCTGGACACTATAAAGTCTCTGTGGATGAATTTCGGATAGCCGGGATCCATTCTGTTCCTGCGCTCATTATAGCTGAAAATATAAGAATGCAAAGACTTAAAATTTACATTCTTATAAAATCTGCAATATTTGACAGACCGTTCACTTGCCTCCAATACATACTGTTTACAAAAAACAGAGTCTTGCCGGAATGGGACAAATGCACAGCAGCATCCACTTTGCCGACGTACGAAGGCAGGCCAAGGTTTCTGAGGATTTTAGGGTAACCGGGCTGGATGGTATGTCTTCTGATTTTCCAGTACATCTTGCCTATAATTGATATTGGCACTTAGCTGCATTAATGCAATTAACCCAAATCCACATTTTACAAACCGAAAGTGCTGCACAGACATAAAACATCAAGCAAAGTATGTAAAAAACTGCTCAATTTGATCTTACTACTTACAGAAAACAGTAAAACCAGTCAAATCAAACCCAAGCAAAATCATAAAACTATAGAACAACCATTGATAAGTAAAATTAATTCAAATAAATAAAATACACAGAGGACCACACAACTTACAGTTCAAAACACTGCCCCCCTGGTTTTAATGGACAGATATTATGCATTATTTCTTTTGTTATTGGCCTTTAAACCTGCTCTTGAGTATCTTTACTTACTTTACTTACTTGATATCTCAGAACTAAACACAAAATGTTTTTACAAAGAACAATATAACTTTATAACTGCATTGGGAGATCCCATATTGACTTAGCTGTAGCTCCATCTACTGGTTGCAGAGGCAATTACACAAATTTGTATATACACAATGCTTTCTGATTTTAGCATTGCTGAGCTGTGACGCAGTTGTAATGGTCGGGATTAGATGGCAGAAATGCTCAGAGTGAGTGTGACAATGATTTAAAGAACACGTATTCTGCTAAAGTGACTTTTTTGAGCTTTTAACCATATTTAATGTCAAACAATGTTCCATCATCAAAACCATACCTTGGTTGCATTCAGCATCCTTTAAGAACTTAAAACAGCAGAAGAATCTTGGATAAGCAACGTCACACATCGAAGGAATTCAAAATAGAGTGTTCTTGGCCGGCCGCAGAAGTTGGAATTTTCTAACCAGGATTCATAAACGAGCAAGAACGAAGCTTAATGCAACTCCAAGCATGTTTTTGATGATGGAACAATAGTAGAACATGGCTAAAAGTCCATTTTGCATAATATTTGTCCTTTAAGTCTTGTCTTAGGCACCAGGAGCTGGAGCTGGCCCCTGAACCAATCCATTCAAAGCTTTAAAAAAAACAACAACAATTAAATACTTAATTTCAACTGTAAAATGAACAGTAAGGCAGTGCAAAGGCGCTAAAATGGGAGTTCTCGTGCTCTCGTTTTCTGGTTCCAGTTCAATTCATGGTAAACATTTGTGCCTTTTACCTTCAAAGACGATCACAGAACTGTGTCTTCCACTGAGCTCATAAACAGCATCAACCTTTTTAATTCCTGGCCAGAGAGATTGGATTTTCCTCATCCTGATGCCATCCCAGAATGACCTTCTTCTCCAGTAATAGCTGTGAAAAACACTTGGACACTGATTAGGGGTTCACTCAAGGTATTTATTATACAATTTGGTCTTACTTGTCTTTAAAGAAGTACAGAGTATTATGGATGGGTGTAGCAGCGTCCAAAACCAGGTCTGTGCTGCATCTGTCTGGAACTGGCACGGGCTCTGGCTCTGGCTCTGGCTCCGGTCTTGGGTTGGGATTTATTGTTGGTTGAGGGGAGGCTCCCCTGATACCTACAGAGAGAAAGTGTCAGCAGTCACCTCCAGTCTCTCGCTCTAAAACCAACAAATCAAGTTAGAAATCTGGGGGTAATAATGGACTCAGACCTGAACTTTAACAGCCACATCAGATCAATAACATCAACAGCCTTTTACCACCTAAAAAACATTGCCAAAATTAAAGGTATAGTGTCTAAACCAGACTTGGAGAGACTTATCCATGCATTTGTCTCCAGTAGGTTAGACTACTGCAACGGCCTGTTCACTGGCCTCTCCAAACGAGCTGTAAAACAGCTGCAGTACATCCAGAATGCTGCTGCTCGAGTCCTGACAAGAACCAGGAAGTACGATCACATTAGTCCTGTGCTCAGGTCTCTGCACTGGCTTCCTGTGGCTCAGAGAATTGACTTTAAAGCAGCTCTGCTTGTGTTCAAGTCTCTCCACGGCCAAGCACCAAAGTACATCTTTGACATGTTAGTGCCATATGAACCATCTCGCACTCTGAGGACCTCAGGGACCGGCCTCCTGCAGGTGCCTAGAGTCAGGACTAAACATGGGGAATCAGCATTTCAGTTTTTTGCAGCTAAAATCTGGAACAGTCTCCCTGAAGATGTGAGACAGGCCTCCACTCTGACAATGTTTAAATCCAGGCTAAAAACAGTTCTCTTTAGACGTGCATACGACTGAAAGATCTATCTGCACTCTTCTCTTTTAAAGTGCTTTATTTTAAAATGATTTTAAAATGATTCTGTGTGTCTTTTTGTGTTTTTATGATTTTAATGCAACTTTTCCTGTTTATGTAAAGCACTTTGAATTGCCCTGTGTACGAATTGTGCTCTACAAATAAACTTGCCTTGCCTTGCCTTGCCTTGCCTTGCCTAAAAATGTGGACAGTAATATATAGACAACAGGCTCTATGCACAGATTTTCTGTTGGGTATTTATTTTCAAAATGGCTAGCTCATTGTATTACTGTCCAATTCTATTTCTATGAGGTTTTTGCAGAGTTACAAAAATGAATAAAACCTTCAAGCTCACACGGTGACAGTGAGCTGCAGGTGGATGTCACTGACAACATGTTACAGACTTTACACATAAGATGAACACTTCCCCAGAGACACTTCTGTGGTGATAAATGGAGGAGTTTGTGGGGCAGTGCTAAAGCTAATGCTGATTTGAAGCATATTAAATATTTTTAAAAACAAATAAATATAAATATAGAAGTAAGTCCATAAATAAAAACAATCAGGTAGTTGTTACTTTACATTTGAATTGGTTGTCTGTATATTTTCCGTTTTAATAAAAGTTAGCTTGGCAAACTGCTGTTGTGCACCATATACTCGCTTGTCTGTTCAAATGGACAACAAGTCAGGGGTGGATAATCACAGAGAGCATGATGTCCAGCTTACGATGCAGCCACTTCATTGGTGGAAACGTCTGTGTTTGGCAGTTGTTTGGGGCTCAATGCTTATGACACCTAAAATAAATTTGAATTATTCAATTTAAAATAACAGTTATACCTATTTTGTTTATAAAACAATTGACTTTTCCTTAATTGTGTTTTTATCAATTATTGCACATACTGTTTAAGTTTTAAGTTAAGTTAGCATTATCATTGAGACACAAACACCTCTGTTGTGTAGCAGGGCTGTGCACAAAGCCCATTGTAAACACTGATTATATTTATAATGTTCGCGCTCATACACTCTTGCCTGGCCTCCGTTCTAATCTCCATGTATTATTCAATACTGTGGATTATTCTGGAGATGCCGCCACATCATTTGACTTCAGTGGGGCGGGACAAACATGCGTCAATCAGATAAACAGCGGACGTGACGACAGCCCCACGAAAGTACGGTTTATGTGCGAAAAGCAGCAGAGAGCTGGGGCTGTCGGTCCAAAATGGCCTGTAGCTGTAAAGCTTCCTCACTGTGGTTTTAACGACACGTCCTGGTCTTTTAAAAGAGAGAAGCCCCCAACATTTTCTCTGTCGTGGACGCCATCTTGCTTGTTATTGCTTGTAATCACGGCACATGGATGTGACGTTTTTCTCTCGTGGCTCTGATTGGCTCGGTTGCCGCAAAATAGAGGAAATAGGGAGTTTAGGGATCATGCCCATATCCACTTTCTTTCAAAATTGAAAGATACTGAAAGATAGTGGGAATGGCTTGTCAGGCTACTGCTACTCACCATAGAGCGCTTGAATGCCCCGTCTGTCGTCCTCTGGCAGAGTATAACCCTCAGTGTTGATGTACTGATACGTGGGGAACATGAGGGCGGTCTGAACCTGAGAGTGAGCCAGTCCTAAAGCGTGGCCAAACTCATGAGCCGCCACCAAAAAGAGATTGGTTCCTGCAGTAAGAGATTGTATTATTCACTAGAGCACTTACAGCATTAACCATCAGCAGCGCCAGAACCTGAAGAGGTCAAACTCCAGGTTTCATCTTCATCAAAATGAGTGTCTCCTCCGTGGCCTTCTCCAGGAGAGAAAGCGTGGGCCAGTGTCCCATTCGGCCCGTCAAAGGGAAAGAAGTCTCCGTGTGCTGGTGTCAAAGGAACAGAGCAGTGAAGGGAATGTCGATTAAAGGAATTGGAAGATTTTGAATTCAAAGTTCATAACCTTGATCTATCTGTGAACATCTGAACTTGTGTCATCCACCTGTTATAACCTGTTGCAATACTGTAACATAATGTCAATCATCTCTGGTGCAATCCTTACGGAAGTCATTTTACCTAATAAAGTGTATCATCAATGAAAATCAGCAATAATCTATTCTATCTACATTCTATGAAATTTAGATTTGTTATATGAGTCTTTGACATGTGTTTTACAGAGTATAGTTCAGTTAATGATTAGTCGATTATCAATTTTTAGAGTTGATTATTTTTTACAGTCGACTAGTCACAATTAGTTAATCAATAGTTGCAGCTCTACAATGCAGCGAAGGACCATTTCCACTCAAAAAGCAGAATGAGCCTTTCTAAACGTTATACGTGTGTTGGTTGTTCTTTTGGTTCCAGCTTGGTTAGGGTTAGAGTTTGTTTCTGGTCTAGAGTTATAATCTTGTTTTATTATTGTTTTTTTGTTTTGTTTTTTTGTCTGGTAGTTACTAAAGGAGACATAACGCTTTTGAGTATATAGAACTATCCTAAGGGGATTGTCAGTTTACATTTTGTTCATTGTAAATCGCAATATTGATCTAAAACATCTTAGTAATAAAAACAGATTAACTGACTTCCTGTTCAAAACTGCAGAACTGATAAGCCCCACCTCTTCATTGTGACATTTCACTGTGACAAGCAGCAGATTGTTATTTACGTGTTTTTATTTTTGAAAAGTGACTACTACAAAAACCCTGCTTGTGTCATCCGGAGTCTGAATAATCACAACATAGGCTGTATAGGTGAAAATAGGAATTTTGAACCTGTAAGAGCACAGCCTACACACGGTTCCTTTAAAGTGCGTATGACAGGTTATTTTGATTTTCTAATTTTGACTTCAGTATATTAATACCTATTGTAAATATGAATTATAGTTTTACACCAATTAGGTCACTGTTTGTGGAGAAAAATCTGTTGAAAATGGCAGGAAGTAAGCAAATTGATGACATCACACTGGGGAAACAAAGGTTAAGCATAATTTACACAAAATAAGACTTTTTTTGACACTTTAAACATTGATTCAACAAAATTAAGGTGTTCACATTCATTTTTCTTTGTCAAAGAAAAGATCTGTGACATTAGAGGAGTTTTGGTGCACTGTACAGGATGGTTTATTGGTAATTTCCCAGCGTGATGTCATAATTTACAACCAGAAAGTAAAATTTTAAAAATAAAACCTAAAAAAAAAATATATATAGCTAAACTGGGGTAAAATCTGCAAAGTTTTTAGCAGAATTTGAAATATATTTATCCTAACTGCGTTTTAGTTAAATGAGTAGTCCAACCTGTCAGAGACACTTTAGTTTAAATGTGTAACTACAGGAATCGTCCATTACATTTGGCCTTGAACATGACCGTAATGTCTGCCTCTCCCGAGTGGATCTGTGTGAACTGCAGAGGAGTCGCGTCACTGTAGAGTCTCAGAGCTTTGGCCAGAGCGCTGTCCACCTCATTCTGGCTCATCCCCGTCGTGTAGTCAGTCACCCTGAAGAGCAAGCACTTTACAAAACTGTTGTTCATAATATAGACTCTTTAAAATGTGACGTCATCAAAATTCCTGACCGGAGGCAAAATGAAGTTGACAGTACTTTTGTCAATGATTAGCTCAAATTTGATAAAGTATTTGTGTTGAGGAAAAAAGCACACTTGAAAACACATTTGAATTTCCAGGGTAGAAGGGTCAGTTCGTTTGCTTTTCTAGAACAAATGATGGACAAAATGCAATTTTCTAGCCTCAAAAATGTATTTTAGCTTCAAAAGAATTTAATTTATTGTATAGTATCTAATATATCTCTAGATAAAATGAAAAATAATTGTGGGCTCAACATTTCTGAGTATTTTTCCAGTAAAATCCATGAATCCGGTTTGTTCCTTCATCAAAAATGCAAAGATTTTAATTTTTAAAACATAATGTAAAATACAATAATAAATGTATGGGAAGCAGCTCTGATGTCACTCACATGTGTCTGAGGCTTTTCATTTTCCAAAATCACCTCAATTTTTCATATTATGTAATTTCTCCAGTGAAATCATGTTCCACTTCACTTTTGCCTCCGTTCTGAACTTAGACTGTATTTGTTTACACACTTTTAAATGGTCGACATAAGGCTATTTTCATCTGCCAACCTGTATGTGATCTCGTTCTTGTCCCACTTGGGCTGACCGTCAAAGTGACCATATCGGGCCACATCACTGACGCCACAGCGACGGCGGGACATTACATCCAGGGTTTTGGAGTCCAGCTGTCCCGTGACCTCTATCCCAAAGAACTCCTGCATTTTCCTCAGGCTGTCATCGAAAGAGTCCAGCGAGCTTCGGCTGACACTGCCTGGAGCGCTCACCCCCACGTCCGAGTAGAACGAAGACAGGTAGTCCTGCACAATTGTACATTCACATGACCGTAACAACAAATTTGCTTAAAGTCTATATGACAGTTTATCATGTTTTTCTAATGATGATGTAGTTTGGTGGGATGGCGCCTGTTATAAATGTTAACTAGTTTTACATCAGTGACGTTGCAAAGAAATTTTGAGAAATAAAAGTTTAAAATGACAAGAAGTAGTGCTGAAGGGGCTGTATGAGATTTTGACTGTTTTGAAACATGAAAAACAAAATTAGTTTGTGTACCCAATTTTTTGCAGGTAATAAAGTAAAATCAGTGTTGCCCCTGCACAGATATATTGTAAAAGCATTCAGTCGGATGATAATGACACCGCAGTGATTTCTCTGCATCTAATTATAGAGCGCTTTATTCTACGAGAAGCAGGAAGTGCATTGTTAGCATGCTGATGTTTGTCTAATTTTCCCTTAGTTTGGTGGGGGGGCACCTGTAGTAAATATTTATCATTGTTTTACATCAGTCAAAATGCAGTTTGTGAGGATATTTTGAAAAATAAATATTTATATTTATTTAAATTACAAGAAGAGTTCTAAAACAGAATCTCTCTGTGATGTCATCAAAAAGCAACATGCGAGAAATATAGGGACAATTTTAAACATAGCTGACACATTTTTCTGACAGGCTAAACCATCATTTAACAAAATAAATGTCTTATCAGGTATTATTTATTGTCAAATCATAACTATTGTGTAATTTTTATGGATTTTGTCCCTTGTTTCCCTTGTCTGATTGCTAGGTAACAGTGGAATTACCTCTAACAATATCATATTTTCTGCTCTTGTACAATTATAAATATTATGAAAACCGTCAAACTGGGGACCAATGGGTAAAATGTTTAGTTAAATCTGAAATATAATCATATTCACTACATTGGTGAAATGTGTAGTCTAACTTGTCATATAGAGCCAGGACGGCAAAACTTGGGAAAAGTGCTTATAAACTCATTGCGATAAATATATAGGATGCTGGGACTAGGAAGTGAACGATATGTGTCACCGCTTTTTCTGTTTTTCACGTTTCAAAACAAAATCAGGTACAGCCCCCCAACCCACTTATGTCATACAACAGCCACTTTGGATCAGTGGCTATGCATGCTAAAGTTTATTTTTTACAATATAGTTTTTCTCAATAAGGGTAAGGTTAGGGTTAGGATTCGAGTTAGGGTTAGGAACAGATATTTGGGTTAATCTAAACAGGTCTTAGCAGAACAAAGTTGTGGAAAAAAGAAAGCAAACAGAATTCCTCTGTGATGTCATCAATAGGCGACGTACCATTGAAAATACAGTTAGGAAGATGTAGACTTTATCCCACAATATAATTATTACTGTTAAATTGGCCTATAGCAGAAGGTGGTAATAATGCTCCTTTTAAGATGGTTGCCAACTGAAGAAGAAGAAGCAGATGAAAATACAAAGACAATTTACAGTAACAGATACATTTTTCTGACAGTTTAAACCATAATATGTCAAATTAAACGTGTTATCAGGTATTATTTAGTGTCAATTCCTAACTATTGTGTAATCTTACATGGATTTTGTTTACAGTTTGGTTGCTACGTGACACTTGTAGATTCACCTCTATCTGTGTCACATCTGCTGCTTAAGTCCAACCAGGAAGTAACATTATAAACTTAATACAGACAGATAAAACTGTCAAACTGGGGACAAATAGGCTAAATGTTTAATATAATCTTGCTCTCTGCGTTCTCGTGAAATGTGTCGTCTAACCTGTCAAATGCACTTTAAAGAAATGCATATATGTTTTATATATAACTATTTTTTGGGAATGAAGGGGCTTTTAAACTGAGAAATAAAATTAACTTTAAATCAGTGAGAATGCGTACAATAAGGAAAAGTTTTTGTGCTTTGGTTTGTCGAATAAGACTATGGAACAGCTTACCTTAAAAGAAGGTATAAATGTAAAACAATTCAAAAATAATTACGAAAAAACAGTCTTTACGAGAAATGAGAGTGCTGTGAATGTTATATAAGGCAAGAAGGGTAATTATTTGTACAAAAGATGTATTTGATGGATTGTGAGAGTTTCTGAATAATGTTGAATAATTGGTTGTATGAGATGGAAACAGAATGCATAAAAATATGATTTATTGAACAATGAGGAAAAGGGGTAGGACTAAATAAGTTTATACTTTCTCCCACTCCTTTTTGAACATGCATTTATTTATATACATTAAGAGCTTTATGAAGTAATAATGTTATGAATGCAATGTTATTGTTTTGTTTTTTGGTGTCTGCGTAAAAGACCACCTGACTCAGAATGAAATTGTCTTCATTGCTTCTGTCTTGACGCCTATGTTTTTGCACATTTAAAATAAAGACCAACAAACTAAATCTATCTGGTTGTTTTTGTGGACTTCACCTGTGCTTTTGCGATGTCCTCTTCTGAAACGGACTCAGTGGGAAGAGCGCTGCAAAAAGCCATCATCATCATCATCAAAAGCCATACTTCGAAACCAGCTGCCTCCATGGTCTCCTCTGTGCAGAAACCCTGGGCACAGCAGCCGAGTCCTATTCTGTCTCCAGACCGATTCTCCGATGTAAGCAGAAAAATGAAGAAGTGATTGTGCAACAGAGCATTCCGACAAGTGTCTGGACAGGTCTTTTTGAACCAACTCTGCATCGAGGGATATGGTCTGATGAGGGCTGACAGGAAATTAAAATGGGTCATGGAACAGAAGTAACGATCAGCATAAGCCAAAGGAAAAACACCATACAAAGAAAAATAATAATAATAATAGGTTTATTTCACATCTCTTATTATTAAACCACTTTCTTTTGAATATTTAGTCACAAAGATACATTCAAAACATACCAATATATACTAAATATAAAAGACTCTGACTAGCAGAGCCTGAGGAAATACTGGCATACAAATTGACATATAAAAATAGATGTATAAAAGATATTCATATCTTAAAGCTGCGTTGTCCAACTTTTTCCTTGTAATTAGGTACATTATCCCCCCTCCATTAAGTGTATTTATTGTAAAAGCATCACAAAATCAAACCGCTGCACAGTCCGGTCTGCATCTAATTGTAAAACATTTCATCAACGCAAACTTGTAGGAAAAAGCCGTGTGCGTCGCTGTATGGGATGAAAGCTGATTGGCCGCACATTGGTGGTCCACCCTGTTTTGTTCTGTTCCGTCTGAAAAAGCTGTTGTAAAGCTGTGACGGTGGGTTAAAAACATGCATGCAACGATGTGCCAAAGAGTTTGTGAGAGCTAGAAAGATGTGAGACCGAGTTAAATATCTACATCGTCCTTTCACCTTTCAGCTTTAAAGGTGCACTGTGCAGTTTTTGTGGTAGGGGGATGGAAACCTGCCCCTTTCTTTCTCTTTGGAAATGTTATGTATTTGTCTGGAATGTTCCACAGTAAAGCATTCATTTTTCTTTTCTTTTTTTGCTTTAGTTTATTAAAATCAGTCATGAAAATATGGATTTAGAACAGTTCCGTAATATCATTTAAAGTACATATCATGGTTAGACAGCACATTTCACTAAACTATAATTGTAATGATTATATTTAAGATTTTACTAAACAAGTTGCTTATTTTCCCCAGTTTGACAGTTTTTGTAAAGTTTATAAAGTTACTTCCTGGTTGAATATGAGAAGCAGATGTGACACAACTGTTACCTAGAAACCATAATGTTAACAAGGGCCAAAATCTACACAAATTACACAATAGCTATGATTTGACAAATAATAATACCTGATGACACCTTTATTTTGTTAAATGGTCGTATAAACTGTCAGGAAATTGTGACGGTTGTGTGAAAATCGTCTCTGAATATTTGATAGAATTTACGACATCACAGAGGGATTCTGCGTTAGAACTCAGCTCTACTTCCTGCTATTTTCAACTTCACCTTTTCTTCACAAACTTGACAAATGTAAAACTATGCTAAATATTTACCACAGATTCTATTCCATCAAACTAAGTTGTAATTAGAAAAAACAGAGAACCTGTCATGCGCATTTTAACTGTCTTGGATTTATTTAATATTACAGGTGTTTTTATTGCTCAAAAATAGCTTCATTGTTATTATGAGTGGGGTTACCTCTCCACAGACCTGACCTGTAACTTGACCTAGTGCCTTGTTTGTCTCCATGGAGATAGATGGCAGGCCCCCCACCAGAAGAGTTACATAGTGCACCTTTAATATATGATGCGTTCACACTTGTTATTTGGTCCTAAATTGAGCTCGTTTCAGTCTTGATGTGGACTTAGTTTGGTCCCGTTCTCGTCCTGGTTTAGTGCTAGTCCAGTCCAGGTTTAGTTTTGTGTTTAGCTCTGGTTTAGTCCTGATTCTGATATGCACAAGTGTGAACGCGCCCACAGTCTCTACACGTTACACTCCAGATCAAGCCTGAGTGCAGCGAAGGAAGTAGCTGTTCCTGAGCACACGGAACAGTCTGCCGGATCTCAGGCTGTACTCGAGCATGTACGGGCCGCTGTAGATGTACGTGAAACCTAGAAAACAACATGCAAACAATGAAAATCACATGACACCTCGCAAACTTTTCAGCATGAAGTATAACACAGACCCAAACTGCACGCTATGTCACATAAATTCAGTTGGTATTTATTTCCATGAGGGAAAGCCCAGGTGTTTTTCACTTTTAGGTTATGTAATAGTCTGTCTCTCCTTTTATCCTGTGCTATTCCATGTTCACCTTTGGTTTTGATTTTAAATGACATGTCTCTGCTTAATTTGCGCAAAGCAAAGGAAAAGGTATTCCTGGCTGGCATGACACCTGCGAGAAAAATGGTTGCAGCCAGATGGAAATCCCCCATTCTTTGTCTCCAGGGTACTGTCATTTATTGATATTGTTTAGAGCTGTCTAGAGCGCGAATACATAATGCCATGGAAAAACTATCGATCGCCGGGTCCAAACTGTGGCGGATCTTAGAAACATTTTGTTGTGAGTCTTATGTATATTAATATCTATTACTAATTTCACTTTGGTATGTATGGTTTTGCGCTAATTTTTTGTGTGTTGTTGTTGTTGAATGTCCTGGATTGGTCATGTTGTATTGTTATGTATGTCTGTTTGTATATTGTTTAGTTCCTCTGCAAAAACAATACAAATTTGGGGGGAAACAACAAAAAAACAATGAAACTCAATGTTAGGATTGAACTATTATTCATAATAATAACAATAAATACATTTTTGAACATTTTACAGTACTAACAGGTTAGACTACACATTTAACTAAAACATAGTGACCATGATTATATTTAAGATTTTACTGAACATTTTGCCTATTTGTTTGAGTTTATAATTGTACTTCCTAGTTGCCGCAAATATGACATATGGTGCATTCCAGGCAACTGGCAACTGGGATATTTCCCACCTCTAACTTGAAAAAATGTTCGGGAATGCCGCTCAAACTGGTAAATTCTACTTGTGAACTGAAACCTGATAACACCTTGTGTTGTGTTGTGTTGACTCCTTAAAATGCTTTGTCATCAGAATGTTCAAAACCCCTGAGTGGATGCAACTGGAGGCAAAAGGAAGTGGCTAATAATACACTTTCAATGAATCCAGATCTTAATAGTCTTTATAATAAAAAAAAAATAAGCAACATATTGAATTTCCAGGGTAGAAATGTCAGTTAGTTTGGTTTGTTATTACAAAGGATGGAGAATATAAAAATGTTTAGCCTCAAAATTGTATTTGAACTTGTGATTAAAGTATTAAATATATGTGCAGATAATATGAAAAACGATTGAGGGGGTCAACATTTCTGTGAGTATATGTCCAGTAAAATCTAAAAATCAAGATTTAGCCAGCACCAGCTTAATATCATTCATATACTTTTCTTTTACATAAACAAATATTGTAAAATACAATAGTTTATGTGTTTAAAACAGCTCTGATGTCATGTGGTTTTCATTTGCCAAAACCACCTTGATTTATCATATGTTGTGATATTCTGAGGTTAATCCCAGTTGCTCCAGTGAAATCACATTGTGTTCCACTTCACTTAAGGATGTTTAAAGGGTCTATAGTTGGGATTTGACAAATAATAATACCCGATAACGCCTTTATTTTGTTGAATGACCATTTAAACTGTCAAAAGACTACCATATAGACATATAGACTTTAATTTGCCTCAACAAAGCATGAACAATTACTTTTTACCTACTTTTTAGGTTTGGAATAACCTAGAGTATAACCTATGACCGGTTGGACTACTCATGTAACTAAAATATAGGATAAATATATTTAAAGTTTTGCCAAAAGAAATGCTATTTTTTAGTTTTGTATTATCACTTCCAGGATGTAAATGATGACATCGCACTAAGAAATTACTTTGTACACTGGTCTAAAACTCAGCTAATGTCACATTTTTAAAATTGATAGATCAAAATAAATGAAAACACCTTTAAACACGTTTAAAGGGTAAAAAAAAAGTAGTTTATTTTGGGTAAATTATGCAAAACCTTTGGATGAATGAGTTATCAATTTCTTTTTACTTCCTCTCATTTTCAACATATTTCTCAACTTTTCTCCACAAACTACGACATGATTGGTGTAAAAGTAGAATTTTCATGCACAATAGGTATTTATACACCAAATAAAATCAAAATTAGGAAACTGTTAGAACCTGTCATACGCACTTTAAGTAGATACTGTTTGTTATTCAATATGAAGTCTTTGTTCATACTTTACTGAGACAGGATAAGTGTAGTTATTATAAAGTGTTATAAAGTACCTCTGTACTGGAACGCTGCGGTCACTTTGTCGGACATGCCTGGAAATGACTGCTCCACTCTTTTGGGAAATCCAGGGTCGACTCTTTGTTTGCTTTCATCGTACCTAAAGGAGACATCAGCAGGTTGTGTAAAAACTTCAAAGTCAACTGTATCTACATTTCTACAACTTATTTACGTACCTCAAATAGTAATCGCCGACAAAGAACAACGTCTTTCTGGACTCTTCGTCAAAAAGCGCAGCATCAACTCGCTTCACCCATCGGGGCAGACCCAAACTGCTCAGCCTCTTTGGGAAGCCCTGGACCGGAGTGTAGCCGGTGAAGGCCCACACATGACGACCTGAACACAAAGAGGGACAATGTGGTAAAAAGGCGCCACCTGCTGGTCTCATGCTGCGTTACTAAAAAGCCAGGACTAGCAAGTTAAAAGTGCCTACGACTGGTTGAACTACCCATTTACTAAAGCACAGTTAAGATCAATATATTTAAAGCACGTATGAAAGGTTTTTATGATTTTCTAATTCTGACTTTATTTAGTGTATTGGTACCTGTGTTAAATATAAATTATAATTTTACAGCAATCAGGTCGCTGTTTCAAATGAAAAAATCGGTGACATGTTTTGTTGCACTGTACAGGATGTTTCATAGTTTCGTAGATTTTTTCGTAGATTTATTTATTTATTTATTTATTTTAATCAAAAACGCCTTGAAAATTTGAAAAACATTCATTCGCACAATAGGCAGGGTCAACTTGTACTGAGGAAAATTCCAAGCAAGCCAATGACACCAGACTGCATGTACTGCACCTTCAATGTGTGAAAAATGAAAAATAAACTATATTTTGGAGTGGATGTTCTTTTCTCATTAAGTTAATTATTTTTCACACAAACAAACATTGGTTATTAGTGTTTCTTGCGAACGACCAGAGGGGCATCTGGAATAAAAGGCCATCCGTACCTTTGAAGAAGTAGACCTTGTCAGACAGGCGGCTTTCGTACGCAGCGTCGAGGCTGGAGGGGGCGCTGGGCCACATGCTGGTGATCAGGCTCTGCTGAGTTCTGCTGCTCTGAGGACTGCTGCGCCAAACAAAGCTGAGCAAAGACAAACAACACAGACTTTTATTACATCATCATTTGTCCGTATAATATTAGTCTTTTCTAATTTATGCATTTCAACGCAGAAGACAAATGAATGTGACCTGTGAGTTCAGACAGTCACTTTGTAAAAGATCAGATTCTAGTCAAATTTAGTGCCACTGAAAGTGGCCTTGGTCGCATTTACAAAGTCAGATTTGGCCTGTTCACATTATCAAGAAAAAATCAGATCCAGGTCACATTTGGACAAAAAAAATCTGATTTAACCTACAGTGTTAACAAAGCCAAGTTTCAGTGCAGTTTGCTCCTCCCTTCAGACAGATATAAGGTTCTCTGTCAGTTCTCTGTCAGAGGAACTGAAGAAGCTCCTGAATGAGTGGTAAAATGTCTTTAACTTTTAGAATGGTGTCCAGTTGACAGAATTCATATTTCTTTTGCTACTTCATCCTTCCATATATTTAATATTTTTTCTTCCGCTTATCTGGGTCTGTTCATGGGTACAGAGCAGTCTCCCAGACTTCCCAAACCCCAGACACTTCTTCCAGCTCCTTCAAGGGGACTCGGAGGTGTTCCCAGGCCACAGTGCGTCCTGGGTCTTCCCCAGGGCCTCCCCCCGGTGGAACATACCCTCCTGAGGGAGGCGTCCGGAACAGACGTGGAGCTCATGACGGCAGGAGAGGGGAGGAACGTACATTGATCGGTGAATCAAGAACTTTGCCTTTCGACTTGGCTCCATCATCTCCACAACAGTTCGATACAGCAACAGCATCAACCCGTCAATCTCACGCTCCCTCCTCCCCTCACTCATGAACAAGACCCAGAGATACTTGAACTCCTCCACTTGAGGCAAGGACTCTCCACCCGGAGAGGGCAATTATTTATTTGAATAATCACCTGTCTTTGAAGAACAGCATTTCTCCTCGCAAAGTTGTGACTGCGTCTAAAACCATAGTGGAGTCACATGCATCTGGAGTGCTGGGAGGAGGGGGGAGGCGCTCCCCTGTCCCAGGATCACTCTCAGTGTTTGGACCTATATTGTAGAGAACCATATTGTAAACAGTGTTTTGATATAGACTATTTCTGAGAATGTTTTTGACTGTTAGGCTCAGTCGGTGGTACCATAGAGAGACTGGATGCCCCTGACATCATCGCGGGGCAGAACAAAGGAGTCTGGGTTTCTGTAGGAGTAGGTGGGGTACATGAGCGCACCCGGGTCATCGGAGTGGGACAGGCCCAGGGAGTGACCGAACTCGTGGGCCGCCACCATGAACAGCACGAAGCCTGGACATACAATAGATGCAATGATGACACTTATATTACAATATCTTTGCTTTATTTAAGTGCCAATGTCATAAAACTGTTAAATAAGACTAACCAGAAGTTGAGCGATAAGTGAAGTTCTCATCATCGTCAAAATGGGCATCTCCTCCGATGCCAGTAGAAGGGGCAAACGCGTGGGCCAGTGTGCCATATGGGCCGTCGAAGGGGTAGAAGTCTCCATGGGCTAAGAATAAACATGTCACAATATCAAATTTTAGTGTCTAGATTATATAATTTTCAATTACTTACAAATATTGAAACCAAAAAACAGTAAAATCATAAATTTTCTTTCATTCCCTTTGTCCAGTACAATAGAATTTGTTGTGAACTGTTTTATGAAATCAAACTTTCTGAATGCTAAAGTGAATAAAGTAAAGCTACTGTGACAAAACTAGATGAAGAATACTAAACATTTAGGTTGACTAAAAAACAAAAAATGCTCCTCAACATTTCAACTTGAGTGACAGAATTATGAACAGCACAACTGATAAAATGTGTTTCTTTGCATTCTTTTGTCCTAATTATTGTCCATGGAGCTTTTGTTTTGCTCAAATCAACTTTATTTGGTAAAATGTCATCTGAAAGTAGTTTCTCCGTTGTTGCTCAGAGCTTAGCTAGCAAATGGCCATTGGAGATTTAGGACATTTCAACTGCAGCACAGCAATTATTTTCCTCAACAATTGTACTTCTAAACATGTTCATCTGTGTGTGATCCCGAAGTCTGTGTCAGTGACAAATGTGAGCGTAGCTGCAGTGTTCCTGTTGTTTATCTGGTTTTCTACAACTGTTTATTTGATTTTCTTCTTTTAGATGTCAGATACAAACTAAACATTTTGCAGTGTTGTAGACTTTTATATTTGTTATCAAACTGTAGCCGTTTTTTCACATTTTAGTTTTGGTTTGAGCTTTGTACAGGAGAAAATGTCATTACTCACATTGACGTTCAAGCGTTTTTGACACTCACTGAAATTCAGAATGTTTTGATGATTTGTCTCCTGAGTAAATTCTATTTACTTTTACAATATGACCTGAATTAATATTTAAATAAAAATACCACATTTTATGTAATTTTTCAGAATATCGTATCTCGTTGGTCAGTAAAAAGTAAAACCCAGTTACATGGGATCCCTTGTCTTGAGAAACGATTGAATATAGATTTTGCAAGAAGCATTTTAACTACTTTAAACAAACACATTTTATTGGTTTAGTTTCTTTCTTTCTTTAGTTTTTAATTCTTAATAAATTGTCTTGTACTTAAAATGGACTTAGTATAGGCACGGTTATGACCTGATGTGCTTCTGTTTGCTGAGGTACTTTTTAGAGACAAAATGTTGAATGAAATTGAAATTGACATCTTGTTTACATTGTACCCTATATATCACAAAAACACTGACACGGACATGCTCCTGGCACGGTTGCATGAAGTGTTTATGTTCTGCCGTGTTGAAATATTATGTAAGGACTGAAACAACAGTCACGCTATGCAAAGATTTAACGATGAATGTCACTCAGCTATGCTCCCGTCTCCCCCGTGCAGGTGTCCATAAGAGGGAGGCAAGTTCAAACTCAACTTATAACACATTGTTGGTGCTGCTTACAATATCGGCCAAAGGAGATCATGATGTCTGCTGTTCCGCTGTAGATCCGGGTGAACCTCAGGGGAGTGACTTTGGCCCACACTTGTAGAGCCTTTTCAATGGAATCATCGACTTCTGCTCTGCTCATGTCGGGGGTGTAGTTCTCGATCCTAGAACGAACAACGCACACAATACTAATGCTGAAAGGTTACCAACAAAACCGATATCACAAATCATTTAGTGTGAGAAATTACAGGCAACTGGTCAGTTTGCTCTCTCAACATATCGTCTTTCATGTGGAACTGACAAACGAGTCCAATCTGCTCCAAAAGGTATTTTATTATTTAATTGAATCCACTTCATCCATAGATTTCTCTGGGACATTGTAACTTCAAAGGCTGTGTTCTCCAAATGCATTTGAGAGAGAGACATAAAGATCAGACTAAAAGTAGCTCTTACACACACCAGACTTTATAATCTTTGAAAGAAGATTTTGACAGAACATACTGAAGGATTTATTGATATCTATATATAAGTTTTAAGTTAAAAAAACGAGGAAAATTTTGAATTTTTCAGACAATGTTCAGTCAAATTTAGTTCAAATAAGGAATCCAAAATCTGTTCAGTAATATTTTACTATTATGTGTAAATGAACCAAGAAATTTAAACCTGGTTCTGTTCATTTTTACAGTCACAAATACCTGCAATTTTGGCAGTTTTTACACATAAAATGCCTTATTTCTGCATGAAAATATTACATGATGAAAAAAATGTTTTTCTTCTTACATTTATGTGAGTACATTTAATTTAAGATTGTTTATGAGATAAAGGTACCCATATGTCATGAATACATAACAAACTATTGGGGGGAAAAAATGTAAACAATTTCACTTCTCAAGTCACTTTTCACGTCTCACTTAAAATGAGATATGCCAAATAAGATTTGCCAAAGGGATAAGTAAGTAGGTGCACGGTGGCAGAGCGGCTAGAGCTTCTGCCTCTCAATAAGGAGATCGTGGGTTCGAATCCCGCACCACCCCAACATTGTGGTTTCGAATTCTGAACCACCCTAACATCACACGATCTCTCTGGGTGGAGTCTGCATGTCCTCCCCGTGTTACCGTGGGTTCTCTCCGGGTTCTCCGGCTTCCTCCCACCGTCCAAAGACATGACTGTGTAGGTTAATTGAGAGTAACATTTTAACCTTGTTAAACGTTTTTTGTTTGAGTGGTGATTTTGTGGTGTTTGAAGTTGTCCCCTGCTGTCTCTGGGCAGAAAACCAGCTGCAACATTTGCCAACCTTGGCTCGTAATAAAATATATGACAATGTGAAATGTTTTTGTTTGTGATTGAACTTCCTTGTTCTGAGAAAAAAGAAGAAAAACAAACAAAAGGAAGCTGCCTTTGAGAGCTGCAGGAGGAGCTCTGTCGCTTTAGTGATTTAGTCATGTTGAAGTCTTTACATCAGTCACATGTATCTCTCACTTTCTTAAAGCAGTCCCAGCATCATAAATATTCACCTCCATGAGTTTAGAAGCACTTTTCACCAGTGTCTGAGCCCAGAGTGTCACAGACCTTCACGGGTAAAGCTAACAAACATTAGCATGCTAATGTAATAAACGCTCTATAATTGATGCAGAGAAAGAGCCGCTGTCTCATTAGATGCTGTCCAAAATAGATGCTTTTATCTGTACTGGGGTAACACAGATTTTACTTTATTATGTGTAAAAATTCAGTTTTTCTCATTACACAACAGTAAAAATCAGGTACAGCACCTTTAAGATTAAAATGCTGGAATCAAGAAATTTTAACTCATCTAGAAATTCCTTTTTTGCATTGTGTTATTTTAATTTAATGCATCTCAATGTGAAAGTATTCTAAGTATTCAGAATTTCAATAGTCTGATTAGACCAATAAGGTTAGACATTCAGAATTCTGTGACTAAATTCTTTTTCCTGACACTGCCCATAACTCCTTGGATCCATACCTGTACGTGAGGCTGTTCTTGTTCCATTTCAGGTTCTCTCCAAAGGTGGAATAGTGGGCGATCTTTCCGTCGGGCACCCCACAGCGAGGCTTCTTCATCAGGGCCATGGTCTCATTGTCCAGAGTCCCGGTGATGTGGAGGCCAAAGAAACGCTGCATCTCACTCAGCTTTTTAGTGATGGGGCTGATGCCGCGGCGAGCGACGGGGCCCGACTCCTCGGTCAAGTTGAAGAACCTTTTCAAGTAGTTCTGAAATGTAAAGTATTGGTATTCCGTTAAAAGTTCATATTTCAAACACAACCAGGAGAATTGACAGAAAGACTGCTTTTTTTTTTTGTCACTTTTAGTCGCGTTTTTGTTGCTTTTGGTCACATTCTTGTTGCTTTTTTTTACTTTTATTGAGCCTGTGTATCCTTTAGTCCCGTTTATGACACTTTTAGTTGTTTTTTTGCTTTTGTCGTTTATGTTGAACATGTGTATCCTTAGTCCAGTTTCTGTTGCTTTTAGTCCCGTTTTATGTTGAGCTTGTGTCTCCTTCAGTCCTGTTTTTTTTGCTTTTATTCCTTTTGTTGAGCATGTGTCTCCTTTAGTCTAGTTTTTTGTCGCTGGTAGTCACGTTCATGTTGTTTTTGTCATTTTTTTTTAGCTTTTGTCTGTTTTTATCGCTTTTAGTCACGTTTTGTCGCTTTCAGCTGTATTTTTGTCACTTTTAGTCATGTTTTTGTTACTTATGTTAAGCTTGTGTATCCTTTAGACCAGTTTTTGTCACTTTTAGTTGCGTATTTGTTGCTTTTGTCATTTTTCGAGCTTGTGTCTCCTGTAGTCCAGTTTTTGTTGCTTTTAGTCTAGTTTTTATGCTTTTGTTGAGCTTGTGTCTCCTATAGTCCCGTTTTTGTTGTTTTTATCTGCGTTTTTGTTGCTTTTGTTGCGGATTTTGATGCTTGGTCAGAATATGTTCTAATTTTTTTGTTTGTGGAGGAAATGATGGCACTTCAAAAATTGCAGCCTTTGTGATTTGCTAATTGCATCCATTCAAATTCCTATTTCGATTAACTGCAGCAGTCCTAATGCACAGTAATTAAGGTTTTGGATGTCAAGAGTACAACCTACCTCTGCAAAGTGTTCATCTTGTAGTGTAATCTCAGGGGTCGGCACCGCGCTGACAGTGACTCCAAGTGTCGCCAGGACAAACAGAGTGACAGAGGTCTTCATGGTGTTTCGCAGGAATGTGTTGCAGTGGGACACAAGCTGCGCTTATGTCTGCTGCATGTGTGTCCCGGTGATTTGTAGAGTGTGGGCGTGTTGAGGAACTTCTATACATGGATTGTTTGCTCAACGTCCATAAGCAGAAGAACGCCTCATACAGATGACGATCACTGTCATTAGTCAGACAGAAACTTTTCCAGAAAAAATTACCTAGATTTTTACTTGAATGTACTTACATATTATCAATAATATTCTAATGAAAACACATTTAATCAACATAAATGCTTCAAAAATGAAATGGGTTATAGCTTTTATTAGTCTGTTTTCCTTTTATCAGATGGTGGTCTAAAAGGAACAAAGAGGGCTCACCGATGTTACCTGGAAAATTCAGCTTGACTGTTGGGCCCTTCTCCTCTTTTGATCCATAAAAGCTGTGTCAATCACCATTATAAGACTTCTTGATTTCTTCAGAGGGGCAGCCTTGTTTCTGTCATTCTACCCCGGGGCAGCTGTGGCTACAATAACACCTTACCACAATCAAGAATGGAATGATTGAACAATGCATAAAAGTGTAAAGCTCTACAAGACTGTACAGCTCTATAAGACTGACGCATAGAAACAATAATAACTTTGACTGTATGCATTGTATTGCATTCCTGAGACTGTTAGTCACCAAAGCCAAATCATCATTTTATAATCTTTTTTTTTTGATAGTCAGAATATAAGCAGATGAACTGACATTTGTATCATTAGAAAAGAAAAAATAAAGCTGACCAGACAACAAAAATTGACACTTAATATGATGAGATGAACAGCTTGATTCTAGACTTGCCAGAAGAACTTTGTGCAGTCTAAGCGTTTAAAGCGTTTCACATCAGACTGGTATTTGTGCTAAGCAGTGTCGGGATGAAGACTTTGAAAATGTCACAGAATACTGAAAACCTACAATAAAATGTGTTTTTGGTCTAATCAAAGAACTGCACTCAGAATACTTTGAGTTGCATTGTGGTTATTTGTCTTAGTTTCGACGTTTGTAATGCATTTATTCATAAGATGTGACAACATTTATGACAAATACAGAGGGAAAAATCACACATGCACTCACTGTAAGAGCTGCGTTTTCTATTTTTCTCACTATTTTTGGTCAATTTGAAGTCTAAATTGCCTACTCATATGCTGTGATGTATCCCTCTAATTTTAGAAAAGCTGTATTCCGATAAACTTGTATTCACTGATGCACAGTAGACTGCACTGATTCATAAGCTTAGTTTCTTCCTCTTTAAAAATGAAACAAACCTGTAGTTGTTTCGTGGGTAAAGACAGCTCAAAAATAGATGTGTTGTAACATCACTGACGTTGGTAGCGTCCTTCGCATTAATCACCAGATATTGCACAGTATTTGTTAAGGTCACGTGTAATATTAGTCCCATACGTTTCGTCGGTTGCCTCATCTCTGGCAGTCCTCTAAACAAAGCTGATCCGGGAATGGGATAAGTGTCACTTAAGAATGTGCCCTCCAGCTGATGATGTACATGTCATTGTCAGGACGGAAAAATCTGACTTTTAGCTTCCTGTTTTTGGTGCCATTTTGAGAACCTTTGATTATTCAGAAAGATATAGGGTTAAGTCAGGTCAAACGGGCCACCCTATTGGAGGGGCAAATGTGAGACATATAGTAAGGGGCGTTTCCACTAGCCCCGCCATTCTCTACCTTACTCGGCCCTACTTGGCCTGGTTGTGTTTACTTTTCTCTTTAGAATCTGGTAATGTATCCAAAAACTGCCCACACCAAATCTGCTTGGGTTTGGTATTGAGAAAGTACCTGGTCCGGGTTATAGCTGGTGGAAACGCTCCAAACCAGGCCCGAGTAGAGTATAGGGCCACGTTGAGATGATGGAAACGCCCTATTATGAACTCTGTGCTGTTCACCTTATTCTGGAAGTTTTCGTGGGCGCCGCCATCTTTTTTAAGTTGTATTAGTTTACATGGGACAAAGCTCAACAGAAAATAAGTTCTACATGGACTACAAAGGTGTTTTCCGGCCGCCCAGGAAATAGGCGAATTGTGACTTGTTGTTGCACGCGAACATTAAACATTTTACACATATCAGTGTACTTTATAAAATATTTCAGCAGCAATTTTCCCTGGTTCACCATTTACATGAATGGGGTTCTTGTCAAAGCAGAAGTGCCTTTACAACAGGAGTGCAGATTGTGGCAAAAAAGGTTCCAACCGATGGGCAGTGCCATGTTGAGCGGAGATCCAGTTCCACCTCTGGTTTGGTTTAATACTCAACTATTAACCCCTATCCCAAACCCTAACCCTAACCTTACCCAACTTAACCATGTGGCAATTATTAATTAAGAAAATTGATTTAGTTTTCACCCTCTGGATGTGATGGAGTGGCTGCCAATGCAAACCTCCTCCATACAGCGTCTAGACTCTCCTGACACAAAGAGACAAAAGAGGGCGGGGCTGAATAAGGTGAACAGTAACTGAATTTAAATAATTTAATTCTGGTTTGTATAAGTCATCTTATTTGAAAATCAGCAGTAAAATAGCTGTAGCTTATTCTTGGCCATTGGCTTGGGCTGATAATTATTTAAAGAATAATGTTGTAGAAAATTGACTTTGTTGAGCTTTTAGTCTTGTTCTACATAATACAATACAATACACTGTTCCGTCATCAAAAACACACCTGGAGTAGCATTCAGCTTGATTCATGTTTGTTTGATGCTGGTTTGTAAATCCTCTCTCTCCAACTCTGTGTTCTGAACTCCTTCGATGTGACGTAGATGATGCTGACGTCATTTATCCCAGAATCCTTTGCTGTTTTAAGTCCTTAAATCATGGCCAGACTCGCTCTGAACATTTATTCCGTCTAATCACCATAACTACAACTTTGTCAGATCCACTCTTTACTGCAATGCATTGTGGGTATATATTTACATGTGTGTAATTGCCTCTACAGCCAGTAGATGGAGCCACAGATAAGTCAAAGGGGCATCTCCCAACACAGAGAAAAGTCTCACCGCTAAAATGCTTAATGAACACGTGCAACAACAAGTCAACAATGCACCAATTTCTTGGGCCCTAGAAACGGCTTCGTAGTCTGTGTAGAACTTATTTTCTGTTGAGCTCATCTGTTCCACGTAAACTAATACAACGGGAAAAAGATGGCGGCACCCACAACTTCCGTAATAAGGTGAATAAATTGTGCCAGTTTTGCTACTTGGTCCTGCCAAGTATTATCAAGACAATCTAAAATGTACAAAAACAGAAAAGCACATCCTATTTTGGACCAAATCTGACTTTAAAGGAAAAATATTCTGGATTTTTCATATTGTTATTATTCTTTAAACATGCTCTTGAGCACCTTAAATTTGCCATCTCATGTTTCGAGACAAAAAAAATGTATGCACTATATGAACAAGTTTCTCTGCTGTGTGCAGAGTGTATGCAGCAGTAGATGGCGCTTAGTGCTTTACACAATTTAGTTATGTTAGCACTTTAAGAGACGCTATGATATGGTTTAGCAGTAGCAGTTCTCGTGTTTAGAGGCAGAAATGCTCGGAGCGAGTCAGGCGATGATTTAAGGACTTAAAACAGCAAAAGATTCTCAGATAAATGATGATGAAAAGACACCACAAATCAAGGGAGTTCAGCAGGAAGTGTTTTTGACGGTTGGAGGATTTTCAAACCAACAAAATGGTGTGAATGTGACTAAATGCAACTCCAGGTATATTTTTGATGATGGAACATTGTTAGAACATGGTTAAAACCTCAAAAAGTCACTGTACTGTGTCCTTTAAAAATACACAAATATTAGTGAGCTTATTCTACTGATAACAGATGCCTTTAAGTAAAATTGCCTTTTTGTTATAAAGTCACTGGAGAGCCACAATTGTCAGACCATTTTTTTCTTTTTTCGTTTTTTCTCCCCCTTTATAGCTATAGCGCATTTTCTGGAACTTATCATAAATCTGGCAGATCTTTTGCACAAATCGATATGTAAAAAATAAAATTGTTAAAAATAAGTTCAGACCGTATAAATGAGTCAAAGCAACTGACAAATACTGTTAAAACTGCTCATAAACAGTTTCCAAATTCAGAGAATAATAGACTAGATGGGTTAATTTAGTTTGAAAGAAAAGGAGGCATTGAGAGAATGAGCCCCGTTGTGTTGAGCGCTGTGACGCTTACGTGCATTACTACCGCTGCTGACAACGTCGGCCGGAGCGTCGCCCAGCTCAGCTCCACAGCGTCTCAGCTGAAGGCAGAGAGGCTCCGGCCGATGCCGGCTTTACCCGGCGCCCTCTCGGCTGCGTGTCCGGGGACTTTCCCCTGGGCAGAGTTAGGAACCAGGTCCTCCGCATGTAGCCCAGAATGCAAGTCTTCCGAATGCCCAGATGATAAGGGGAGGAGGGAGGTAAATATACGGTGAAGAGGGTTAGACGTCCTCGATCATGGTGCTGTTGACAAGACTTTCGTCTGTGCGAGAGAAGTAGCAGAAAAGTTGTCACTCAAAGTTTTATTTCCTGTGCTGCGCACAGGGAGACACGTCCAAACATTGGGATCAAGATCGGCGCTTGTTCAGCTCTTTTTTGTTCACACTGTTTCTTATGAAAACATAATGCAGTGTGTCAAGTAACATTCACTCTATGTGGAACGGACTGCTGCCTATTTCCCAGCATGCTTTGCTCCCGTGATCTGTTTTACTTATCTATGTTTCTTCTTCGTTGCCGAAGCTTTAAGCGTCTGTGCTTCTTTTAATGTGACGGAAGATGGCGTTTGTACTGTGTATTTTAGCTGCGTCAAAATTGTTACTTTACGTAATTTTCTGAAATACCAACACCATGAGTGCATGTTTCATCCCCGGGACGATGGTATATATGCTCTCCCTCCCTTACATTGCATTGTGGGCGGAAGCTCATCGCAGAGGTCACGTGCTGAGTGCTCGTCACTCCAATCACCTCGGGGAAGGTCTGAGACAGGAGCCAATCGTCGCCCTCGCAGGGTGTCACCTGATGCAGGTGAACGGGAGAACCAGAAACATGGCCCGGTCAGTGGTTCTCGCAGGAGACGCTGGATGGTGCACTTGAGCGGCTCCAGCTGATGTGACGCTGACAGGGTTGTAATCTCCCGTGGCTGGCGCTTGAGTGCGATGGATGAGGTGGATGCTCCAGAACCCAATTCAGACTACTCTCCGCCCACCTTTTATGGACTGTTGTGCTATTTTTTATTTCAGGAATTTACTCAACAAACAATTTATGCAAAATTGTAAATAAATATTTTTTCTGATAAGAAATAGTATATTGCTCATTGATCAAAGGTGCAGCGCCCAAACGAAGAGAGCTCGAGGGATAAAGAATCACTATCTGTAAGTGCTTTATCTGTGCCCATGTGGTAAGTGGCTCCATCAAGCAGGTCGGGGTGAACAGACTGAGTGAACAATTAACCATCTTTGCAAGGCATTATTTATATATATTATGCAAGAATCGTTTATTTAATGTGTAGACAACTGACATGTTTCATCAGTTTTTTGGGGGGACAGTGTTTTCTTGTACTGTAAATGCACGTCCAAAATCAGATCTGGTTATTCAAGCACAGATTGGCTTAAACTATAAAATGCTTCATGATCAAACTTAAGGTGCTTCTAGTAGTTGTTTCAGTGCAGGAAGTAGTTGTCCCGAGCGTACACTCCTCAGGCTGTACCCGAGCGTGTACGGACTGTAGATGTGCGTGAATCCTGCACCATGTTCACTGTTCGTCCTGTAATTCATTCACTTTCTCACAAGATTGAAGAAAAATGGTAACACTGCTAATAAGAATGTTTATATACTTGTATTATATATATATATATATATATATTGAATATCCTACATAATCCTACAGTATGACAGAAATGATGTATGTTTCTACTGTTCAATCCAGTGGTGGAAGAAGTACTCAGTTTTGTTACTTGAGTAAAAGTCTTTAAGGTGAGACACTACAGGCAAAACTAATTTTTTCCCTTTTTTTTTGGTCAGTTAGCTCTCAACATCTCAGCTCTCATGGGGAAACAACAACAAACTTGTCTAATCTAATGTTTTATTATTTAATTTAATCCACTTTTATGGGTAATTTCCTAATTTCCTTGGTAATTTCATTTACAACCAAGAAGTAAAATTAAAAAAAAAACTTTAAAAAAAAATGGCTAAACCAGAATAAATTTTTTAAAGAAATTAGAAGAAGTTGAAATACATTTATCTTTACTGCATTTAAGTTAAGTTAAGAGTAGTCCAACCAGTCGGAGGCACTTTAAGGTATAGCATTTGTCATACATTTTAAACACAGCTCAAAGTGCTTCACATGTACAACAGTTAGCAACAGAGAAAACTCCTGGAGGTTATGAAGAAAACACAAATTTAAAGGTTAAAAACATACAACAAAGGAACCTAAATAAAAGTGATTTAACTCATATATACTTACACTTCTGTGCGCCTTGATAAAGGAATTGATATTTATTATAGTTCAAATGTTTGTAAGAGAATAAACAGATGCAGTGAAAGTGCTTTGGTCTCATTTTCACCCGAATAGTTACTTTTGCTATATCTGTACAGGAGTAACATGGATTTTCTTTATTACATGTGGAAAAAAAAATTGTGAAAAGTTTTTCATGTTTCAAAATTGTAAAAATCAGATACAGCCCCATTAAAAAAACAGCATTTTCTGGAGATGTTTTATGCAGATGTTTTGATACTTTTCGATTCCTTAGAACTGCTTTAAACAAATGTAATGAATTGTGAGAGAGAATCGCGTTAATAATTTAGTTTCAATGGTAATTTCTCAATGTTATGTCATAATTTTACAATCAGGCAGTAAAAATGAAAAGCTAAAAAATTGCTAAACCAAGATAAAATTTGTCAAGTATTTTAGCATACTTTGACATATATTTATCTTCACTGCATTTTAGCCAAATGAGTTGTCCAGCCTGTCATAGGCACTTTAATCCACACTGAAGGAAAACATGTGCAAACTGCAAACATTTTTACACGTTCTTTCGAAATAGACTCTTGATGAACTGACTGAGGTACAATTTAGTGCATCAAAAAGACCGTTTTCCATGTCTGCCGTGTTCACAGTGTAATCACTCTTATTTCTCCTTCTATCTCTTTTACAGTCCTGTTTTTCTTGTGCTCACTGTTCCCAAACAAATTGGTTGGTTGAAGACACTGACCTGGTGAAGAAGAAGCACCTCTGAGGATCACGCCTGCTTTGATCATAGAGCATATTTTAGGTAAGTTGGAAATTTGAAGACACAGTGCACCAAAAGAGAATCTAAGGCAAACGTAAATAAATCTTATTATGTATTAGGTCGACCCCGTCCAGAAGACGCCCTTGAAGTGTCCCACGATCATCTTTGTCAAACCCGCCTCACCAGAAAACACTTTGTCCTTCAAAGAGTCTGAGCAGAGAGAGAGAGGTGAGCGCTGCTTCTGTTATAATCCTGAAACTCCTTCATTAAAGAGTAAAACAGCACAAATCTAACCCGATGTGTTTCTTTGTCCAGTGTGGGACGTGAGATGAGCCCGACAGCAGAGAGGGACGAGAACACCCACACAATCCAGAGAAAAGATCGACTCAAGGGTCTCAACGTCTGCTGAAAAGACCCTGGCCCTGGAGGAGGTTGAGCAGCAGAAGAGCTGCAGGTGAGGCTTCAGTCTGTTCTAAATGCAAGCTTTTTGTACGTGTTAAGCTGGGCTGTCACTAACAATTGTTTTAGTAGTCGATTAGTCAAACTATTATTTATATTGTATATTTAAAGTTTTTAAATACATTATCAGCTAAATAAAGATTGAAATACAGTGACTGAGGGCTTCTAGTGAGAATATTTATGAATTAAGTGGAATATTGATGGAAATAACAAGAAATAAAAGTCTTTTGACCTGTGTTTTAGAGTCTGTATAGTCCAATAAATTGACTAGTCACAATCTGTCAATTAATCATTGACGAGACAATGAGAAGACTGTTATCCTAATGTTAAAACCTGCTGCATGAATAAAAAGTCTGACACATAATGTTTTCACAGAATGGGAAGTGAAAAGAGCCAAACTCCAGACGCTGTGGAGAAGGTCGAGCCAGAGCTGAATGACACAGTGTCGAGTGTCGTCAGCGAAAAGAAGGAGGACCGTCAGGAATGTGACAGGTGGGACTTTATTCTTTGTTGTAATTTATGAAAATGAAAGGCTTCTACAAGAACTTGATACCAACAAATTTCTCTTCCTTCAGCCCTAAAAAGAATAAAATAATACGACGATGGAAGACAATAGAGGCTCCAATGTCAACACCAAATGACGAAGCCAAAGAGAAAGAGCTGCTTCCAAAGGATTCTCTCGTGGGTCAAACGCCTCGACTGTTTCACTCAGGAGTCGTGAGTATTCTTTTATTACAAACACAGAGACTGCAGGGGGACCTCTGGGGGAGGACCGTCTTCATCAGCCCGTCAAAGATTTGAAGAAAAAAGTGGCAATAATTAGTGACTGTAGAAAAGTCACAAATGATTGCTGTCCATTAGATATTTTATACCTATTTTTACGTGGCACTTGGCATATGTGCTGGTGTCTTAACCTCTCGGCCACCAGGCAGCACCCAGGCATTTTCAATCTGAAGTCTGAAGTCTGAAGAGAATGTGATCTGCCCTGAGGTCAGGGAAGCGAGAATAGTCCTGCTGTAAGGACCCAGTTACCTGAACATCCTCTTGGCCGTTAGGGAAGTTTCACTTCTAGCTCCTCAGACCCCAGTACCCTCAGATTGAAAATAACGATTAGCCAAAAATTTAAACTCAATCTACCATTGATCACTTGAATTACAAAGACGGACTGTAGAAAGTGTAGCTGTCATCCCTCAGTGTTAAATCTAACACTCTGTGTCTGTGCTGCATGATCAGTTTGAGATTGACAATAACCCTTGTCCTTAAATGGTTTATCAGTGATGTCTAATGTGTTGTTTTTAGGATATTTGTCCCACAGACTTCATTCGACAAGACAGAGCAGCGAGAAACGTCGATGAGGAACGACATGAAGCAAATTGTCAAGGACCGGATTAGAGCTCACACCGCGGCATTTAATTAAAATATTTGACAAAATGAAAAAATAAAATATTAATTTGTTGCTTATATTTATTCCATTCTTTTAGAAAAAATATTGTTACTTTTACTTGTTTAATATCCTCTATTTTTATAATAAAAAAAGTAAAATGGATAAAAAATAGGCCAATATGTGGAGTTTTAGATAAAAGACATTTCTACTGAATTGACATAATATCATGATTGGGAAAAGATATATGAAAGATAAAGATTTGTCAACATTGCTCACCTCTAAGTGCAAATAGGTCTTAAACAGCACTGAAGTGTCAAAGTTAAAATCTCAGTTTTGTGTGACTTTTCACTCAAATACAAACACAATACCTTCTTTTTACTTATTCATTCTCATTAACTTTGGCATGAATGACACTGTCCACGGCACAGAAAAGCGTCTTACTAAGATCCTGCTGTTTAAGGCCATACAACTTACTCAATTTGACTGCTTTTATAATCACCAAATATCTTGTCTATGCATACATTAGAACCACCAACCACCATCTTTACTGTAATGTTTTTTATTTGATTATTTTGACACTGACAATATTCCTATATACTGTAAAGCACTTTGAATTATGATAAAGACGTTTCATGTAACAGCCTTCAAACACATAAATTAGAATTAAATAACAGTACAAAACACAACCAATTACATAAATACATCACATTCTGTTGAACAAAGGTGCTTCGACTACATATAATTAATACGTTTTTTCCAGTATCTAACGGTAGATCAGTGCAAACACATGAATACTTCATGGACAGTTTTCAGGTGGTTCTAGTAGTTGTTGCAGGGGAGGAAGTAGTTGTTCCCGAGCACACGGAACAGATGTCCGCTCCTCAGGCTGTACTCGTGCATGTACGGGCCGCTGTAGATGTACGTGAAACCTGCACGACACGTGTACTGTTAATCCACCGTCATTCATTCACTTCTCACAAGGAGGAATGGTAACATTTTTGTTCAAAAAAGTTGAAACCTTTCCTCATCTGCCTGAAGGAACTGTCTACACTGGATGAACTGTTCCTCATCTTCCTGGAGGATATTTTCGTTTGAGTCTAAATATCCTACATAATCTCCCAAGAAATATGTCAGAAATATTTGTCACTACTGTTAAATCCTGATTAGAAGGGGAAAAAAAAAAAAAAGTAAACAGTGCAGATACAGGATCAGTAATTAATAAGTAAAAGTATCACATATAAAAATCTACTTGAGTAAAAGTATTGAACTGCTTTTAGACTAAAGAGTATTTCATGCAGTTTTTGATAACTATAATGAATGTTTTGCTGTGTTCTTGACAAAGAATTATCTTATAAAGATAAATTTTATCTATTTAGTCAATCAATTTCTCAATGTTCACAGACTTTTTAAATGTATGTATTTTTTTAATGTAATTTTTGTTTGAACTTGAACTCCTTTAGTCACTGAATGTGCAAAAAAGAAAAATAACCCCTCAAACCATAGAGAAAGTAGGTTTTACTGTTAAGTCCTTTTCAAAAATGTAGTGGAGTAGAAAGTACAAATATTTTCTCTCAAATGAAGTAAAAGTAAAAAGTATCCACAGCAAAATTTACTATCTTTACCTAAATATTGAGTACTGTGCTCTTACTTCTGTACCTTCTTACTTTCCTGGTTGAATCAAAAGGCTTTCTGTTTCAGTTTCATGTCTTCTTATAGATTTAAAACACTGTTGCTTCGTGTGGGAGAAAACTGCATTTCTGTCAGCTCAGCTCTTTTTATCTTTGCCAACATCATCACAAGCCCTTAACTCCCTAAACTAGACTGGACTGGAATACACAATCACAATGTCTTAGGGTTTATGTCTCCAGGTCCCGAACTGATGGAAATAAACCTCTCCTGCTTTAACGTTCCAGCCTCATGCCTGTTCTTTCAACTCTTGAGCTACTTCAGTTTATTCTACCACGCACTTGTGTTTTATATATCTTGATTTCTTCTAGTCTGACAACTTTTTTAGTAAACTTTGACATGTTTCTGCTGCCAAACTGAAGATAAGCGTTACCAAAGTGTAAAATAAAAATAATGCGCTAGGTTTTGGATGAACTCACCTCTGTATTGGAAGGCGGCGGTCACTTTGGTGGTCAGACCTGAAAACTTCTCATCCACCAATTTAGGATATCCCTGCTCCATTGTTTTGCTGAGCTCATTGTAACTACAAATACAAACAATTACACGGTTAGCTTTATATGTGTTCAGCCTTGATCTGCTTGGACCAAACTCAACGCTTACCTGTAATACTGATTATCGACAAAGAACAGCGTCTTGCGGGTCTCCACATCGAACAAGGCAGCGTCAATTTTCTTCACCGTCCTGGGGAGACCAAAGCTGGAAATGGGTTTGGGGTAACCTGGCTGAAGATCGTAAGCGCTGAAGGCCCAGACCTGGTTACCTGTGTAAGAGCAGAAGAGAGTGTGTTGAATAAAGAACACTGTAGTGATTTGAAAACATGATTCTGGTGGGACATACCTTTGAAGAGGTACAGCAGGTCGGTTTCCTGGCTCTCGTAGGCCGCGTCCACACTGTCAGGACCGTCGGGCCAGAAGCTGGTGATGAAGGACTGCTGAGGGGTGGTACTCTGAGGGTAGCTGCGCCAAAAGAAGCTACGAAACACGCAACAGAACACAGATTTTATTATTATTCTCTGTAACAGTATTTTATTGTTTGCAGTTAATGGAACAAGTACTCGTTACCATGTGGGCCTGTTTTCCCAAAATGCTTCACTAAAATGAGCCCTAATTCAAACTAAAGCTGTTCTTGAACCCTTTCGAGCAAAAACTATAGGCTAAACCATTCGGATGTCTGACTTTTTCTTCATCCTTCATCTTTTCCTTTTGGAAACTATCGGCTGTTATGTTAAATATAAATAGAAAGCTGTAACCTCTTTTTCAATCAAATCAACTAATTCTGGGATGAATCAGGATCAGCTTGTGCTCAAAAACAACAAATAAAAAAAAAGCTGACTTTTTGAATGAATTCTGCCTGGACTTTTTGACTTCATTACAGGTCCCACGTGTCATAAAGTCACAGTTGTTTTTTTGTCAAATTAACTTATGTTTTGTAAGAGGAACTGTCAAAACCCAGAGAATGCTGTTTATCAGTCCATCCTCCAGACACCAGCTTTACTCCTCCTTATATTTACCCCAAAAAAACAAAAAAAACAATCTGATGTTCTATTGTGCAAAGCTTGTTCACACTTATAATTAGAGTAAAACAAACATCAGAGGCAAAACTACAGAGCCTCAGCTTCACCAAGAGTCCAGACATTTGATTATGCTCCAAAAGGTTAAAGAGCAGCTTTTGTTTGTTTGGCTCGTTTTAGTCAGGTGTTTTGGCCCTCATGGTAAGGGGTCATTTTAGAATCACTCTTGATGACGCAAAAACAAATGGTACCTGTCTTTAAAGAAGAGCGTTTCTCCTCTGAGGGTGGCAACGGCGTCAAAGACCAGATTGGCGTCACAGGAGTTGGGAGTGGAAGGGGGCAGAGGGTTGGGGCCCGGATTGGGATCTTTGTCCGGGTTTGGTCCTATGAGGCGAAGCAAATGTTAGCGTCACGAATCACAATTGTAACTTCTTCCTTTTTGTTCTACAGAAAGTCTTGATCTTACCATAGAGAGACTGGATGCCCCTGACGTCATCGCGGGGCAGAACAAAGGAGTCTGGGTTTCTGTAGGAGTAGGTGGGGTACATGAGTGCACCCGGGTCATCAGAGTGGGACAGGCCCAGGGAGTGACCGAACTCGTGGGCCGCCACCATGAACAGCACGTAGCCTGGACATACAATAGATGCGATGTTTATAGAGTTTACTGGGGATGTGAGCATGTACAGTTGACGAAATGTAAATAAGACTAACCAGAAGTTGAGCGATAAGTGAAGACCTCATCATCGTCAAAATGGGCATCTCCTCCGATGCCAGTAGAAGGGGCAAATGCGTGGGCCAGTATGCCATCAGGGCCATCGAAGGGGTAGAAGTCTCCATGGGCTGTTGTTGGTAGAAGAAAATAGTTACAAATAATTACTAAAAGTCCATTTGCAGCGACTACTTCTACGATTAGCACAACTTACAATATCGGCCAAAGGAGATCATGATGTCTGCCGTTCCGCTGTAGATCCGGGTGAACCTCAGGGGAGTGACTTTGGCCCACACTTGTAGAGCCTTTTCAATGGAATCGTCGACTTCTGCTCTGCTCATGTCGGGGGTGTAGTTCTCGATTCTGATTCAAGCAAAAAACGTCATTAAAATAGAGCTACACGGCTTGGGGAAAATATCTTACAGTTATTGCAATTAGATTTAGAGCGTCCAGAAGAATTGACAAAAATACTGTAACAAACCTATGAACTGACAAATTAATAAAATAAAAAATATGTATTTGAAAATATTCTATATTTAAACCTATACTTCATGGTTAGCAGTTTTTACATACAATGAAGCAATATAGTTTGTTTGTGAAGGAAATTATGGTACTTCAAAAACTGCCGCCTTTGTGATTTGTTAATAGGCTCTGTGCGCAGAATTTCAATTAGATATTAGAGTCTATTTGAGGTACAGTAAAGTTAATAAATATTTCTTCTGTGTTAATAAATGGAGGTGTTTGTGGGTCAATGCCAACGTTAATGTTAATTTTGAAACATAATAAATTTAGAAAAAAAAACAGAATGAATTATCTATCTATATATAAAAACAATAAGTTTTAATTGATTGTTTTGTCACATTTTACGTTTAATAAAGTTAATTTGCGTTATCTGTGAGAAACAGCTGCAGTGTCCATACAATAAAAACATGTTTCATTGCACGGATGGAGAAGCATGAGGAGACGCCCTACCTGTATGTGAGGGTGTTCTTCTGCCATTTCAAATCCTCCCGAAAAATGGAAAATCGGGCCACTTTGTCGTCCGGAACACCACAGCGTGGTTTCTTCATCATGGCCATTGTTTCGGCGTCGAGGTTTCCAGTGACCTGAAGTCCGAAGAACTTCTGCATCTCCTTCAGCTTCGTAGTGACAGGACTGAGGCCACGTCGGACGGATGGCCCTGATTCTTCTGTCAGGTTGTAGAACTTCTTGAGGTAATCCTGCAATAGGCATAATGCATCTGAGACTGGTTCATGTTGAAGAACTTTATAATACAGGTGACATCACAGCATTCTGAACAGTAGCAGTGAGCAGCAAAAGTGCATGAAAGTCAATGGGATTAATGATACTATCTCTTGTAAAAGCTGAAAACACAAGAAAATTCTGAAAGAGCTGCAAACTGCTTCTGAGTCTGATAATATAAAAGTCTACAGCTCTGCTAAAACAAATTCCACATTTATCACTGAAACAGACTTTGGGATCACACTGTTGAATTGATTCTCTCCTTAAGAAAGATGTTTTTATGTCCAAGTGTTGAGGAAATTGATTGTTGTACGGCAGTTGAAGTTGAAGCATCCTAAATCTCCAACTGCCATTTGCAAACAAGATAGCTAAGCAACAATAAGAAACTACTTTTAGTTTATATTTTGCTGTATAAAATTATTTTGAGCATAGACAAAAATTACTCCATAAAAACCCCAAAGAAACACATTTTATCAGTTGTTTTGACCATAATTCTGCTGCTCAGTGCTCCTTGGGATTACAGGCGGCCATCTTTTGTTTTACTCAGTTGTTGGATTTAATTTATTAACAAGTGGAGATCAGATTTTGAATATTAACTTTACCCTGAAGAAAACATACTTGAATTTTTCCTTTTGTAAATTTCAGTCCCTGGATTGCACATGAAGTGGACATTTTTTTTATATTCAATATTCAAGCCCTCAATGCTGCCTTGAACCTTTGTTGTGAATTTTTTCTTTGCAAATTTTTTTCTGAATCTGAAGCCTTGAAAATCTATGCATTGAATAGTGAATTTTTAACTTTTCAACCAAGAAAAACACAATGAAAATGTACGCTACATAATTCTGAGACTGAAATTTAGAGTAAGATCAAATCAGACATGTTTTTTCGGGGTTGAAAATTCAGAGTTAGGAATTCGCCTGCGTTACAATTCAAAATCAGATGAAACAAATGATCTTGCACACATGTTCCCAGGTTTTAGAATCATGCACAATCACATCACCGTTTGTATCAGACACATTAAACACACATATAGTCATATACATCTGATATAAATACATACCATTGCAAAGTCCTGCTCCTTGGGGCCGATGTTGGACACTGGCATACAGTAAACTGCAGAGGCCAGGCCCAGGAGAAGTGCGCTCAGGCTGATTGTCTTCATGTTTCTGAGTCCAAAACCTCCTGTGTTTGGTTTGAGCTCGGGGACCTGCACTTTTATAGTCCAGGTGCCACGGCGTGTTGGGCAACTCTACCGTAACTCACTGAGGAAATGCTCCTTTTATGGAGACATGAGGAAATAAGTGCTTTGCTCAACAGAAAAAAAAAAAAAAAATCCCCAAGTAGTATAATAAAAAGTATGACATCGTAATGACTGTACAGTTCAATAATGATAATCATTTCAATACATTTGTCGCTGTTAGGGCGAAGTTTATTTGTAGAGCACAATTCATACACAAAGTATTTCAATCTACTTTACTTTCTGTTTTTATTTCTAATGTCCAAATGCAAAATCAAGTTACAACATGAATATATATTTATCAAAGACTTAACTGTAAAATGTTTATGTTGTTGGAGTTTTTCATTTTGTTTGTTTTATTTTACGAATGTAATTTCAGTATGAATGTCATTATTATTATTATCATTATTATTATTGCTATTATTGTACACTCTCTTGCTAATAGTGAACAGTCAGCGTAATGAATAAAATGTAACTAAAACATGATGGTAACATTTTAATTAACTATGTTTCTTCTGAAAATTATGGTCTCCAAATGCAATTGTAGTTTACAGTTTGTAGCATTTTCTGAACATTTGGCAAATTTGACGCACTTTTCTACCTTCAGGGCACTCAAAGCACTTTACATCAAGGAACCATTGAGCCATTCACACTCACACTGAGGTGGGGTGAGTGTCTTGCCCAAGGACACAAAGATAGTATTCACCTGAAGGAGTTGGAATTGCACTGCCAACCTGTGGGTCAATCTGGTCAACCATGCATGTTTATGTCAAGAGTGGGATTCAAACCACTGACCTTTAGGTCAGAAGACGAACATGTTTGTTAGATTTACCCAAGACGGTAAAACTCGCTCTGAGCTCAGAGGCTTGTGTCAAGTGTTTAAACTCATGATCATGGCGGTGAATATTTATGATGCTGGGACTGCATTAGGAAAGTGAGCGATACATGTGGACAAGTGCAAAGACTTTAACATGAACAAACTAGTTCTGTTTTTCACGTTTTAAGACAGGTACAAAATCAGGTACAGTGCCTTTAATAATGGCCAAAATCCATATAAATTACACAATAGTTATGATTTCACAATAAATACCAGATAACACCTTTAGTTTGCTAAATGGCTGTTTAAACTGTCAAAAAAAAAAAAAAAGTGTCTGTTGCGTGTAAATTGTCCCTGCATTTTTGAGGGAATGCCAATTATTGATGACATCACAGAGGGATTCCCCTCGGGCAGGAGGCTCCATCCGGACCAGAACCTCACGCCACAAGAACAGATTCTTTCCCTCTGCCGTTGGGCTCATGAACACTTTATAACACCTGCCAACTCAATAACACCTGCCAACTTAATGACATGTCACTTGTCAATAGTGTTAATAATACTATTCCACTGTTTGCAAGTTTGCACTATTGTTCTGATCTTGTATATTGTATTTAATTTTTATTCTATACATATTTTTTTTTGCTTGCCCTTATTTCATGTTATTTAGCATAATCTATACTTTTTTTCACCGACAATGGCAATAAAAACTTTTCTGATTCTGTTACAAAACTCAGTGCTACTTCTTAGTACTCTACGTTTATCTTATGTTGTTATGTTAAGTTAAGTTATGTTAAGTTATTTATTTGATCTTTTACTGCATTTTCTTTTTTCCTGTCGCTTTCATACATTGTGTTGCAACATTAGAATTGCCCCATTTTGGGGGATAAATAAAGATACATTTTTCTTCACTAACTACGACTTGACGGATGTAAAACTAGGATAGATATTTATCACGTGTTCCATCCCAAACTAAGTCATATTTACAAAAACCTACAAACCTGCGCTATGCGCTGTAATGACTTAATAAGCAACAGTTTTCATGTCACCGCACAGAGCGCAGCGCACACAGCACAGTAATAGTTCTGGAGCAGTGCCACTGCTGCAAGCACAAACATGCTCAATCACGTCATCAAATACAAAGACCTTTTACACTCAAGGACTTAAAAGATTAATACGATAAAGGTATATTCCCGGAGTAATCGTGTCACAGATACATTTCCTATATTTATGAATCATTTAGTCACGTTTAGACAAATTGAGCAATTCATAAAACTCTATCATCTTCTGTAGCACATGAAATTCTCTACATTTACCCCAAATTGTTATTTTGCACTCAGGTATGTTGGAAAAATACCACTGCATTTTTGTTTTAGAGTTTTATGCAAAGCTACAATTTAGGTTTGTTGTTGCTTAAGAGTGGGCTTTTTTGTGTGCAACAATGATTTGTTCAGGTAACTTCCTCTATTCACTTACAGTCTCACTGCAAAACTATACAAAACTGACTTGTCATATAATGGAAAAAACAGATTAAATAACACTTAATTATACATTATACTTAAAGGATTGTGAGCAAAACAAAACATCCTCATGGACAGCTATTATAAAACACAAATGACAATCAACAGGAAATACCTGCCTCACGTCCTCTTATTCATCAAAGTGTCATTTACAGCTGACGCAGTGGTTTGTCTTAATGATACAGCGTCACACACAAGTACATTTGGTGCAGTTAGTCAGGGAGGATTTCATTGCCCGTCGTCTTGGTGCACTCCAGCAGCTCGTTGACTGAGCCGCTGGAGACCACTTGTTTGGAAACAAGGTCATAAGTGTAATACAGGTTTCCCTTGAAAAAGTTCACAAAGTCTGTGGAAAAATAAATAGGATTATTATTATTAAAAAAGACAGAAAACCACCAATTAAAAGTTGATCTGAAAAGTGATCTATGTAACTTTTCTGGTTCGTTCATCACCTGCTTGATGTACCACACTATGGCATTAAACTTCAATTGTGGATTTATTCAGTTTTCATTGTAAATTATACTTAGAAAAACATGCATTCTTGGCCTGGTGGCATCTTCTGCTTGCTTTTCTGTCACACATTGCACCTTTAAATTAATTTATCTTTAGTAAACATTTTGTTGGTTGAGAGGGAAAAAAATATAAATAACAACAGTCCATTTGTCCCTATGTAAGTATGTAAACACAAATTTTATATACTTCAATACATTATCTTTAGAAATGGGCTCGATAACAACAGCGCCTGACAGCTCAGTGTTAGCTCAGTGTTAGCGTCAGTGTTAGCGTCAGTACTTCCTGTCTAATTCTATGGGGTTTTTGCCAAGTCAGTCTAAAATGAATCAACACTACAAGATCAGGCAGTGAGCTGTGAATGTCTTTGAAAACATGTTAAAGACTTATCAGGTGAATATTTACAAAGGGACGTGTTTGTGTCTCAATGCTAGCGCTGATTCTAAAAAAAAAATATTAAAATTACAAACTGGAATAATTACACACTGGAATTGTAGTCACATAAAAACCATCAGATAGTCTAAATAGACAGTTTAAAATTCAGTTGGTTGTTTATTTTACGCATTGCCACAAACGCACCACTTTGCATTAGTGGCTATGCTAGCAAATGTTGATTTTTTTTAGATTACGCTTTTTAACAATCAGGGTAAGGTTAGAGTTAGGATTAGATTAGGTTTAGGAGCAGTACATTTTGTTAAATTTAGGGCTCTGGAGCAGGTTAGCTAACGGGGCAGGACTGTGTATGTTATCGCTAACTAAATCATGTGTCTTATTATGAAAATGTCATTATTATATTTGCTACTAACACAAGATGCACGAGGGTTTAGCAAGCTACAATTAAAAAGTAGTGCACACACATTTATGATAGGAGACAGGACGACTGGGAATAATTGTAAATAATTGGTGGTTCATATGGAAAGTGGATCTTAGACTTAATAGATAGATATAATAGATTAAAAGAAAAGATGTTTTGTACCATCAGAGTAAACAGCAGCATCGATAGGAGTGGGAATGCCAGGCCACTCTTGCTCTATGAGTGAAGGTGGGTCTTCCATTATATTCATCAGTTCATCGTACCTGGACAAAAATAAAATCACACTGCAATTTACTCAGTGATCTACGGGCTGTGTGTGTGGCATAAAAGAGGGAAAGCAAAGTCCTTATTCGTCTAAATGACAAATACTAAGACAAGGAGACAGTCAAAAGAGGAAATTTCTTGTGTGACAGGTTTATTTCTCAAAGTGTTTCCTTCTTTGGGTGGATACATGTGTGAAATACTGTATGTGTTGTAGTTGGCAGGAAAAGTTAAAAATAAGTTGGTAAATACAGTAAGAGTTGAGTAATACCCAATCAGGTTATATTGTTTTTGTCGAGCCCAAAATCACAACAGCAAGTTGGAAAATTAACAATAACCAACGATATGAACCTTTATTGTAACTATATATGGAAAAACATCAATCCTGAAGCCGAAACATGTCTGGCAAATGAGGTGATAGCTTTTTGCAACTCGTATTTGAAGAAATTAATGGTTCCACAGTTCGCACATTTATTTTGAAAGTAATGGCCTTGTCAACTATTTAGCTTTCAAATTGTAGCTGTTGTGTAAAATAGATTATAGATTATACATTATGGTTGCTATTCACCTCAGCACTTTTGCCTCTTTTTGTCACAGATCTGCACATAGACATTCATAGAAGCAAAATTGCTGGCTCTCTACAGTTGCTACGATACAGACAGCGTGCCGCCATGTTTGCTGTGAATGTGATGACGCAAATCAATTGAACATAATGGTGAATTTTGCAATTGTATGGATAAAATGCTCTTTAAGAAGCTAATAATATAAGATAATATATTTTTTAATTTTATTAACCTTGATTTAACCAGATAAGAACCCATCGAGATCGAAATCTCTTTTTCAAGGGTGACCTGCATGGGTAACTCATGAGCAAAAAGGGACGATTTGTGCATTTTCAACATTTCAACATTTTTAACACAATGGCAGCATTAAAGTGAGATATTATGTTGAACTTTCTGCATTTGGAGCCTGTTTGTATTGAATCGTGTCTTTAACCATCACTGATACTCTGTGATGTGTCGGCTGTATGTTCTTGTGTTTTAGCTGAAAACCTTTATAGATCTATTAGACATTCATAGAGGCGTCTCTATCTCTGTCCGATGCTGAGTCTTACAGCCAGCGGGTACTACCCAGAGTTACATTGTACACTTACGAACGGTGAAGCAAAATCCCCATATTAAATGTTACTTTCATAATATTTATGTAATTTATCTGATCTCCTCATCTGTAACATGTAAAAGAGGATGTTTTGTGTCATTATTAATGTGTATTCTTATCAGAAGCATTTGTTCAGAAATCAAGATTTAAAGTCAGTTATCCTTCAGCTCAGTTTTACACACTAATTATCATCTAAAACACCAAACTGTTTATACGCTCAAAAATGACTTTTAATGAGGCTCTGACTTCACCTAAATGTGATCAATGGGTTGGTACCAGCTGACTCTCTCTTATTTATTTATTTATTTATTTATTTCAGGGACAGTGCATATTAATCCACATTTACACGTAAATATGCCAGAATTAGCCACAAGGCTATTTTTCATCTGTTATCTCTGGATTATACCTTTTGGTGTTTTCTTTTAGATAATAACTATCGCCTAAAATGACATCTGAGCTACAGATGAATTTACTCTAAATTGAGATTTCTGAACTTGCGCTTCTCGTAAGCATCTAGTGATCACAAAACATCTTTTACATTTTACTGGTGAGGAGAGCAGAGAAATTACACAAATATCATGGCATAAACATTAACATTTATTTGGGGATTGTCTTCACCATTTATCATTCATTTGTTTGTGAAGGAACGTTCGATTTAACGTGAGTCCGTCAAGTCAGTCGAGTCTGAGCAACAGGCAAACATTGAGCATTTTGCATCTGAATGTCTAAGGTCACATCTGCTGCACATGTCCAACCAGGAAGTAAAACTATAACTTTCACCAAAATGCTTAAAGGGCCTCTGATTGGTTGGATTACTTATTCAAATAAAATGCAGTGAAGATAAATATATTTCCAATTCTGCTCAAATCTTTACAAAATTTACCCCAGTTTTGCCTTTTGTCTTTTTCAGAATTTATATTTTACTTCCTGGTTGTAAATGATGACATCACACTAGGAAATTACCAAGAAACCCTCCTGTACAGTGTACCAGAACTCCTCTAATGTCACACATTTTTTTAATTTGACATATAAAAATACATGTCACCTTTATTTGTTGAATCAATGTTTAAAGGGTCAAAAAATAAGTTTATTTTGTGTAAATTATGCATAACCTTTGTATCCCCCAGTGTGATGTCATCAATTAGTTTACTTCCTGTCATTTTCAACAGATTTTACTCCAGAAACAGTGACCTGATTGGTGTAAAACTATAATTTATATTTACAAGAGGTATTAATACACTAAATGAAGCAAAAATTTGAAAATCATAAAAACCTGTCATATGCACTTTAAACTTGGGAAAGCCAGGTAAAATCTTGAGCAAAATTGTATGTGTCCTTCCTGTCACTTTAACCTGCATCACTGGGCTGTGTTTTGACTTCGAGCTAAAGAAAACTGCTTTGTTTTTGTGATGCGCAGTTCACCTCCAGCACTCGTGTCCAGTGAAGAACACGGTGTAACGGTCGAAGCGGAAGTGTAGGGCGGCATCCACGGATCTGACTCTGGAGGGAAAGCCCAGGTTTGTGATGTTTCTGGGAAAACCTTCCTCCAGCTGCAACTGAGTCAGCTTCCAATACTGATCACCTGAAACGAGAGTCAGTGAGACGACTGGCCAAGAACATACAATACACAAGAGACGCACGCAAAAGGTTCTACGACTCTCTCATGTCAAAACAGAAGTCCCACATTTGAGTCCTTCACTGCAAATACAAGACTCACCTTTAAAAAACACATTGAAGTTCTTCTCGATGTTCATGTAGACGGCGTCCAGGTGCGAGGGCACACTTTCGGGCCACAGGCTGTTGATCAGAGAGATGCGGGTTTCTTCAAACTGTGGATGCTTGCGCCACATGAACCTGCAAGAGTATGACAGTGTGAGTTGGATCTAGTTTGTGTTGTTTTTGATAAGAGCCGCTGACAGTGTGTGATGAATGTGGAATGTACTTGTTCATCGCACCTGTCTTTGAAGAAAAGCACTTCTTGTTGTAATTCTGTCACGGCGTCAAAAGACAAATCTGGGTCACATTTGTCAGGGGTTTTGGGAGGAGGCTTTTTGGAAAATATTGAATCAAAATCTGGACTTATGCCTGTGAAAACAGTTTGAGGGAACATCAACATACAGAGATGTATCATTGTGCGTGACAAATGAAGACAATTGAGCAAATCACAAATGAAATGCTTTGTCATCAGAAACTCATTTCTGAAACTTTGTTCCCGTTAAAACTCCGGAATGGAGGAGACTGGGGGGAATATTATTTGCTGTTTTGAAAGGTGAAAAACAGAACTAGTTCATGTTAAAGTCTTTACATCAGTCACATGTATCTCTCACTTTTCTAGTGCAGTCCAGGGCATCCTAAATATTCATCTCCATGAGTTTATAAGAACTTTTCATGAGTCTCTGAGCCCAAGATATGTGACAAACCTTCACGGTAATGCTAACAAACATTAGCATGCAAGCGGCACACTTCCTGCTTCTCGTAGAATAAAACGTTCTATAAACAGACGCAGAGAAAACATGGTGGTCTCATTTTCACCTGAATAGATGCTTTTACAATATATATATATAGAGTTTAATTTATTAAATGAATCTGGAACGTGGACTCATTCTGTTTTTCCATTTCACAACAGTAAAAATCAGGTATTCAGATTCTTTAAGTGGATAGTAATACATTTTCAAAAAATAACTGACATTAGTCTTGTCTTAACAACAAAATAAGCAATATTTGTATGATGTATACATGTCAGTTAGTTTGCTTATCTATAAAAAAAATTGAGCTTCACAAAAATGTAATTACATAAAGTATGTGATATATTTGTAGATAAAATGAAACTACTACTACTATTCCTGAGTATTTGTCTAAACCTCATGATTCTGACTGCATCAAAACTGCAAAGTGTCTATCACAATCTCCTATTAAATAAACAACTCATGTTAAATACTATAGTAAATGTGTTTAAAGCATCTTTGATGTCACTCACGTGCGTCTGAGTGGTTTTCATTTGACAAAACCATCTTTATTTTGTATGTTTTGTGGTAATCTGGGGTTAATCCTAATTTCTACAGTGGAATCACATTATTTCCCATTATTTCACTTTTGCCTTCATTCCTGAATTTAGAATGTTTTTGTTTTCATATGGTTTATTGCTATTGTACATATTTTGGAAACAGCTTCGGTGTGGATTGTGCCTCACCGTACAAGTGCTGCACGTCTTTGACGTCCCGAAACGAGAGCTCCAGCTGATTGTTGGGTGCAAAGTTGTAAGAAGGATACATGACAGCTCCAGGGTCTGAGGAGTGGGCCAGACCGATGGCATGACCGAACTCATGCACGGCCACGGCAAACAGGCTGTAGCCTAAAACACGACTGCCGTTTTAAAAGGACATTTCATAAGTCGTTTGTCTAAAGATGATCTGAAGCTGCACCTGTGGAGTTGGTGGTCCAGTCCTCATCTGCGTCAAAGTGCACGTCTCCACCGATCCCAGAGCCGGGTAAAAAGGCGTGGGCCAGAATGCCTTGTTTGCCGTCGAATGGAGAGCCATCTTTGTGGTCTGTAACATATTAAAGGAGACGTATTCTGCAAATATCAACTTTAATGAGCTTTTAATCGTGTTACAGTGTTTCCTCATCATTAGTTTACTCAAAGTTGTATTTTGATTGATTCTAGACGACACATTTCACTAAAAGGTGGTGAACATTATTATATTTAAGATTTTACTAAGCATTTTTATTATTTGTCCCCAGTTTGACAGTTTTTGTAAAGTTTATAATGTTACTTCCTGGTTGGACATGAGCAGCAAATATGACACAGTTAGAGGTAATTCTACAACTGTTACCTAGCAACCATTTTGAAAACAAGGGCAATTTAAACTTTTATTTTACAAAATTTCTTCACAAACTGCAGCTTCACAAATGTAAATTTACAGTAAATAATTGCCACAGGTTCTATCCCATCAAACTAAGTCATAATTAGAACATTTTGAGGACCTGTCATGCAGTCACATTTTTGTATTTTCTGTATTCTTAATTTCCTTTAAACATGCTCTTGAGTGCCTCTTTCTTTGGCATCTCATCTTTTAGAACTAAAAAAAAAGGTTTATTTTAAACACAAAATGAACTTCCCTCTGATATGCTGATGTAGCCACGCAGTTATAATAATCGTGATTTGACCTTGAAATGCTCATGAGTCTGGTGATGATTTATGGACTTGTGGACTTATTTTTGATGATGGAACATTGTTGGTTAAAAGCTCAAAAAAGTAACATTTTGATAATATGTGTTAAAAAAAACAACAACAAAAAAACAAGTAACTGTAATTATTTATTTATTTATTGACAATATGCGACTAAAGCCGTTTATTTGCCTGAAACTCAAGTTAACTCTGTGTGTGAGACAAAGCTTAGGGGGGACTTGAGACAAAAGAGGTTGCGAAATGTCCGTGAATAAAACACTTTTAGTCAGCTTACCCAGAAAAATCCGGTGTCATTTTTGTGTGACTCCTGCTTTGTCTGAGTCATTAAGCCTCCTTTAAGTTCATGCTGTGTTTTAGAATCTGTGTATTGTCCAGTAAACAATTATTCGTTGATTTGTTGACAATTATTAAAATCATCACTTAGTTGCGATTCATTGATTAACTAATATGTAGTATGTCTTCTTTAATGATTATGACATTCTGCATAAGCCTCCACTTCCCCTCATAAATCTACATCTACACTGTACTTACCTCCTCTGAAGAACGAGATGACGATGTCGGCCTCTCTTCTGCCGCGCTTCTGGAAGTGCATCGGTGTGACATTGGACCAGATCTTCCAAGCTTCTCTAAAGACTTTACGGACTTGAGAAGAAGTGATGGGCAGCTTTTTACCCACTATTCTGAAAAAAGATATCTGGTTTAATTTGTCTTTTTTTACACTGGATTTTAAAAATAGACAATCTCATGCAATAGTCCAAATAAGTTTATTAGGTCTTCGGATAATTTATTTAAAAGGTTTCTGTTCACATTCAGGATATTTTGAATGGTAACTATGGCAACTCTAGCACAGATATGGCAACGAGCTAAACATGTTAGCAACTTTGTGAATTTATGACTATGATGTTTCTAACACAAAAGGACAAGATACATTCAAAAAAGAACATGAGGCTGAAGAGTGCGGTCACAACTTACAGTAAAAGGTGTTTTAAACAATTTTAAACCGTAGGATAATACAACAGAGACCTACAGTTTCAGTTCAATTCAAGAGCAACACAGACAGTCACAGAAATTAGTTTGCTGATAAAAGTTGACTGTATTGCACAAAGATGACTTAACTGTTTTATGATGATAAAATAATACAAATGAAGAGTTCATTTGCAAAAACAGATATCTCCAGTTTGAAAATTTGTCAGAAAGTTTGTTTATTTATGATCCCATCTTCTACACATATTATTAATAACAGTATAGGTGAGAGGATTTGCTCAGAAAGCGATGGGATATGCACTAAAATATGGCTTTTGAAACTACTTCTGGACTAGACAAAGAGTAAATTGTAAATCTTCAAAAATTGTATCTAATGGCATTTATCTGTTTTTGCAAATGAACTCTTCAAATAAAACAGTCCTGGTAGAAGTTGGAGTCCTTGTACTAAACTAGCTGCTCCTGCCAGATGTGTTTCTTTAGTCCGCACATGCTCAGTACAAACTCATGTTGAGAAATCAGGAGACTGTTTACATGGACACAGTATTCTGGACACTATCAGAATGTACCTGTGAGAATAACCTGGTAGACACTCACAAAATCAGGATACTTAAAAAATCCAATGATAACCTGTTATTTGGGCACATATAAACACATTCAGTCTTCTTCAGAGCGTCACGTGATGTTGCTGTGTCGTCTGTTCAGATTTACACTGGAATCTCACACATCGCTGGGACCGAAGACAACAAACATCGTCGCTGGGTTGAGGAGGCAATTGTAATATGGAAATGCAACCACGGGACGATAAACCGGGACGAGGGGCCTTTTTACGCTCACACACCTGAGGTTCTGTCCTAAAGAAGTCGGACTGCAGATGGCGCTGTCGTCCTGTCTCTACTAGTGAATGAAACAGCGGCAAAACCTGTGTAAATCAGCCGACAAGACACGTCACAGCGACATCACGTGACGCTCTGAAGAAGATTGTAAGTGAGGAATCGAAACTGACAGGTAAACAAAACAAACTGTGGTCTGAAAAAAATAACTTTTAAAATAAATATACCTTATACAATTGCTAATGTGTGAACCATTGAGTTATAATAAGGACGAGAAGACATGGATTCTGTTGCTGTGGCAGTTGCAGCAGCCATCTTGCGAGTGCACAAAGAACAACATTCAAATAGAAAATTATCTAAAAAGATGGCAATAAAAATCATTATAAAGTCTTTAAATTGACACATATTTTGTTTTTAACAAAACAATAAAAATGAGGTACAGGGCCTTTAATGTTGTAAACGTAGTAGTGCAGTAACCCTGTGTAAACAGAGAGGTTCCTGGTCCAACTGGAAAGTACCTGATCCTAACCAGGAGCTCCAAAAGTCCTCAAAGTGTGGTTCCAGTCCCTAGTTCCTGCTCTGTGTGAATGTGCATCAAAGTTGGATGTATATTAGAGAAAAAAGTGAGCATTTTATCTTGTTAATGAGGTGGAAAATGCTCTAATTACGTTTCCCAAGCGTCTCCAAAACTATAGAGTTTTTTTCATATAAAGTTATTTCATCTTACATTTTACACAGGAAAAAATTCTAGATACGTTTAAATGACTTGAATTCAGCTTCAACTTTGAATTGTTAAGAAACATTTTCTTCATGGGCCCTAATTATTTTACTTGTTTAAAAGTGTTTTTGACTTGTTTCAGGTCATTTATTCTTACTTCAAGCCAAATTGTTTTCCAATGAAGTGAGCATTTTTAACTTACCTCACTGGCGAATACATTTTCTTATTTTAAGCTAAATTATCTTTAAATCAGTCAGAAATCACATCACATCAGCAATTAAATCTTTTCTAGTCAAAACTACTCAAAATAAGATGAATATTCTGAATTCAAGTCATCTAAAGCAATGCATGATATTGAATGTTTGCAGTGTACCTGTAGCTGAGTTTGCTTTTGGTCCACCTCATCGTCTCCCTGAACGGTTCCACGTCCGACAGTCCACACCGGGGCTTCTTCATCACCGCCAGCGTGTCTTTGCTCAGCTCTCCACTAGGGGGCAACCCGAAAAACCTCTGCATCTGTTTTATTTTTTCACAAAAGTCCGTGGACCAATCGGCGTCCACTTCATTCTGCGCGCTGCGTTCGGTTCTCCTCTGCGCAGGCCTGAAGCCGTAGAAGTGCGTCAGATACTCCTGCGCGGACACAAATTATACGTTGCAGGTATAAAATCCGTTCCCGTGTTTTGTCTGAAGTGCAACATCAGCTGTCCGTGTCTGTACTGTACACATTCCACACATTTTCTGTACGCTTTAATGATAGCGCTCGGATGTCGGTGCGTGCGAGTAATTGTTGGTGTCACTTTGCCGCACGAGTCTAGTCGAGTCACGAGTACTGTACGTACGTTCATAAAGTTTGTTGTGTCATTTATAATAACATGCTCTGACAGCCAAAACAAATCTGCAATAAGTTAATAATTGCGTGGAACAAATCGTTAAAGGATAAATCTGTGTCAATATATGTTTTTATGTGTTTTACTAATTTCAAAGGCAAGACCCCACAAGATTTTTTTTTGTTTTTGGTCAGTTTGCTCTGTCAACATTTCAGCTTTCATGTGGAAATTACAAACTAGTCCAATCTGCTCCTAAAAATGTTTTATTATTTAATTTAATCCACTTCATCCATAGATGTCTCTGGGACATTGTAACTTCAAAGGTCGTTTTCTCTGAATGCATTTTTCTCCCACAAAGATGTAAAGATCAACCTTAAAGCAGCTCCTACTCAAACCGAACTGTACAATCTTGAACGGAACAAGATTTTGCCGTAACGTAAGAAGGATTTGTTGATATCTAATTCTAAGCCTGATTTATTGAAGTTTTAAGTTTAAAAAAAGTTAGCCGAAATTAGAATTTTCAGGACAATTTTCAGTCAGATCTGGTTTACTCAAAAACTAAGTGACATCAAAAATCCTCTTTGCATTTTTTTGTATCTAATATGTGTCCAAAATGAACCTGGTTACATCCATTTTTCAGATTTAAACGTCCCAAATATGTGTATTTTTGGCAATTTTTACACATAAAATGCCTTATTTCTCCATGAAAACATGACATGATGAAAAACTTGTAATTATTTTTTTCTTACATTTATGTGAGCAAACTACAGGAGAAGTTTCAAGTTGATATCTTCTATATTTCCTATTCACCTGTCGCGCCTCACCTTAAAGATTTACAAAAGTCGAGACATCTTTGTCTATAGAAGAGGTAAAACAAGATGCAGTAAAACAGTTAAATTAGCAGGTGTCACCGTAAAAGTAGAAGTAAAAAAAAGAAAAAAGCCAAAACGACCACTGACACTCTCTTGTCATTGTTAATAGGAAGCTTTTAAGGAAATAGGCACTTAGTCAAAGCCATAAATAAACCACTACACACTTGCTCAGCTCAACATAAGCGTGCAATTAAAGTGCCCAGACTCGTACCTCTGCAAACGCCCTCTCCTCCTGGGACGGGCCGGGCCGGGCAGATGGAGCCTGGACCGGCGCAGAGATGACCAGCTTCTGCCAGGCCAGAGCGAGAAGGCACCAGCGCAGCATGATGCTCCCGACACACGACGCTCTTCACTCTGCGCGGCGTTGGGGATGTATGCAAAGCAGCACTTGGGGATCACCTGTTAATTATCCCCGAGTCGTCCTGTCCCGACAAGAACAAGACAGTGGCTTCACGCACACACACACACACACGTTACGTTTTTGAGCCTTTTCCAAATAAAAATACTTGCATCCAAAGCTGCGCAGCGCCTTCTGTAAATGCTTAGATTAATACTTTTACCACTTTGTCGAATTCAGATGTTGCACGTTTATTGTGACAGATGGCGTTGACATAGGCTGTAACAATAGACGTACAATATTGTAATTGTAGGGTGCGCTGTGATGACAGACTTATATAGGATACGCTGCCAGAATTTCACAGATAACATAAGTCTAATAAAAGATTTGATAAACAGAAGCATTTTGAATTCTGCTGGAGGTCCTTTGTGGTTTGGACAGAAGTCACTTTCAGCGATAATGATTGATGACTTCTGGCTAATTAGGCTCAAAATAAATCAGATAAGCCAGTGTTTTATGGGATGTTACAATTAAATGGCAGCTTGAAATTTTAAACTTTAATTACGTTTGACTTCTAAGGGCCAGGACCAAACTAACAGAGGTAAATGTATGTATAAAACTGATTCTTTTATGTTAATTGGCAGCCCACCCATGGTCAAAGTTTCTTGTTATATCTTAATAATCTGAAATGCTATAATAAAGTTAATTAGAAGATAACGTAAGGCTTCTTTTGATTCACATATGAGCTGCACGGTTTGTTGATTGCACTGGTCTAAAATTAAATGTAATTTTCTACACTTTGTACAACATACTTTGTCAAATTAATTATAAGAATTTCCTTTCATTCTGTGTTTTAATCAACTGACAAGGTATGTGATCCTTGTCAAAAGAATTATGAAGAATAGGATGAATGAACAAGATTGGGTCGATGAGAACGAGACGAGATTGGGTCCAGGAGAACGAGAAGAGATTGGATCAAGGAGAATGAGACAATAAGAGATTGGGTCCTGAAGAACGAGAGAAAACAAGATTAGGTCCACGAGAACGAGGTGAGACTGCGTCCAGGAGAAGGAGACAAGACAAGACAAGATTGAGTGCAGGAGAAAGAGACCAGACCGAGATTGGGGCCAAGAGAAGGGGAAAAGACAAGACTCGGTCCAGGAGAATGAGACAAAATAAGATTGTCTGCAGGAGGTCGTGACGAGATTGAATGAAGGAGAACTAGACAAGATGAGACTAGATAGAGTCCAGGAGAATAAGACGAGATTGAATCTGGAAGAACGAGACAAAAAGAGATTGAGACCAGGAGAAAGAGACAAGGCTGAGCACAGGAGAACAAGACAAAACGAGACTGAGTCCAGGAGAATGAGACGAGAAGAGATTAAGTCCAGGAGAATGAGACGAGAAGAGATTGAGTCCAGGAGAATGAGACGAGATGAGATTGAATCCAGGAGAATGAGACGAGACGAGATTGAGTCCAGGAGAATGAGACGAGACGAGATTGAGTCCAGGAGAATGAGACGAGACGAGATTGGGTCCAGGAGAATGAGACGAGACGAGATTTTGCATAATTTATACTGAATTAACAGAGCAAGGTCATTTATGGTCTCACATTATATGTATTTTTTCTGTTATTGTTTTTTAGAACTAAAGCTTCTCAATCCACCCACCAACCGTTTTTTTTAAATGCACAACATTGTTTTTCACAACTGTGCACAATCTTGTGGTAATTTGATCTTGCAAGATCTTTTGGCACGAAATCTTGCCCCATCCCTAATTACTACAGGTCCCCAACCTTACATTCCTCCTTTAAACTGAAAAAAAAAGGGTAAATCTTGTTTTTATATTTTACTTCAACCATATTTCACCTTAGATGTTGTATAAACTGATTGTAGACTAAGTATTTCAATAAACAAATGATGATGTAAGTCCAAACACTGCCAGTGGCATCATGTCCTACTCTGCTCATTACTCAAGTCTAACACAAGGTTCTCACAAAACACACCAACGACGCACAACTTTACAGAAGTCTGAATGGCTGTGGTCAGACGTGACACAACAAATCTGTGTTTTAAGCAATTCATTCTCAGAGAGAAGAAGAACTAAAACAGGAGACACTTAGAAACAGGTTTGTTGTTTATAAACGAGATTGGGTCCAGAAGAAGGAAACAAGACCAGATTGGGTCCAGGAGAACTAGACAAGAGATGAGATTGGGTCCACAAGAACGAGATGGTATTTAGTCCCAGAGAACAAGAAAAGATGAGATTGGATCCATTAGTACAAGACTGGGTTCACAAGAAAGAGACAAGATGAGACAAGATTGGGTCCAGGTGAACTAGACAAGACGAGAGTTGGTCCTGAAAAACGAGACAAGATGAGAGTGGGTCCAGTAGAAAGAGACAAAACAAGATTAGGTTCTGGAGAACAAGACGAGACAATATTGAGTTCATGAGAATGAGACAAAAAAAGATTAGGTCCACGAGAACAAGAAAAGACGAGATTGGGTCCAAATCAAATCAAATCAAATCAATTTATTTTTATAATGCCCAAAATCACAACAACAGTTGCCTCGATGGGCTACAGGTAAAGCAGTTCAGATAACTGTCCCAGAATGCCCCTGTCCTTTGACCCTCCTTCGCGGCGAGGAAAAACTACAAAAAACCACAAGTCCAGTAGAATGAGACAAAAAAGAATGGGTCCAGGAGAAAGAGACAAAGTGAGATTAGGTTCAGGAGAAAGAGACGAGATGAGAATGGGTCCAGGGGAACAAGATGTAATCTGGTCCCAGAAAATGCAAAAGACAAGACTGGGTCCTGAAGAACGAGACAATACAAGACGAGATTGGGTCTAGGAGGACAAGAAATGAAGAGATCAGGTTCAGAAGAACGAGACGAGATAAGACAAGATTGGGTCCAGGAGAAAAAGACGTGATTGGGTCCATTAGTACGAGATTGGGTCCAGGAGAACGAGACAAAACGAGATGAGATTTGTAATGAATAAATTGTGAAATTTAGTCGTTATTGTCACTGCTTTTTGGACCTATGGCTTCTGAAGCGACGCAACCCACCAATGCTTAACCCTTTTTTAATATGGGGAAAAAAATGTCCCAAGATCATTTGCACTATGTTGTGGCACTTTTATCTTGCAAGATCTTTTGGCACGAAATCTTGCCCCATCCCCAATGACTACAGCCCCCCCAATAAAGGGTAAATCTTGTTTTTATATTTTATTTCAAACATATTTCATCTTAGATGTTGTATAAACGGTTTGTAGATTAAGTATTTCAATAAACAAATGATGATGTAAGTCCAAACACTGTCGGTGGCATCATGTCCCACTCTGCTCATTACTCAAGTCTAACACAAGGTTCTCACAAAACACACCAACGACGCACAATTTTACAGAAGTCTGAATGGCTGTGGTCAGACGTGACACAACAAATCTGTGTTTTAAGAAATTCATTCTCAGAGAGAAGAAGAACTAAAACAGGAGACACTTAGAAACAGGTTTACTGTTTGTAGAGGTAAGATTTGTCTAAATAAATGATCATGTCAATAATCAATAATAAGAATGGAAGAATAGAAGATCAGAGTTAAAATGCAAACAATTTATTCTAAAGGGAAACCACAGTAACATCAAATGTATTTAATTTATTTTGATGAACTTTTATTTAAGCAGGTAAGAACCCACTGAGATTGAGACGTCTTTCTCAAGTGTGACGTGGAGCAAAGTGAAAAACATTTACCAGCACACAAATAAAAACATTTACACGATTAAGTGACAGTTAAGAAAATAAAAACAGAATTTACACAGAAAATACATTTTACACACAGAACATGTGTGTAAGATCATTTTTCTTTTTTTTTTTCTCTAATAAAGTGAAAACCCCTGAGAGCGACCGGTTCATCCAACCTCAAGTCCACGAGAAGGCTGACGAGAATATAATAAACCCCATAATGATATTCAAAAAGCTAATTTACTTGAAATTTAAGACATGCACATGTATGTTTTGAACCTCATCTTTTATTTGTTAGATGATTAAATTGTTAAGATTAGATAAATCCTGGGATTAATTTATTTATTTTTTTTTGATTGATTGATCATGCCATTTACTTTCATTAGCACAAATTCAGAGAACAACCAAGTAATACATACACTAATTTTCACCTGAATAGATACTTTTGCAATATATCTCTGGAGGAGATACACAGATTTTCTTTATTACATGTGAACATTTTGGGTGATGAAGTAGTTGTTTTTCACGTTGTAAAATAGTAAAAATCAGGTACAGCCCCTTTAATGAGGCGCTGCAGACTCTTCAGTGCTGCACACTCAGCATTCTGCTCAATAAAATCAAAACACTGTTTGCAGTAAAGAAAAGGCAGTGAAGGCAGACAGAGATCAGACAATACAATAAATACTGAAAAAACAAGAACATTTATAAAGTGAAGTAAAGTAAAGAATAAAGTGTAACTTGGTTTCTAGCCACAGAGAGCCAGTGCAAAGAAGAAGGTCTTCACTAACGATTTAAACATGTTCAGAGACTGTGCTGTTCTAATGTTTGGCAGATTGTTCCACATCAAATCAATAACATCAACAGCCTTTTACCATCAAAAAAACATTTCCAAAATCAAAGGTATAGTGTCTAAGCCACACTTGGAGAGACTTATCCATGCATTTGTCTCCAGTAAGTTAGACCAGAGGTTCGCAATCTTTTCTGGACGAGACCCCAAAAATAACCATGCAACCGACTCGAGACCCCCAAAGTGAAATGAAAAATAATTTAAAGTGTCAAAGCATGTCAAATCGTTGTTAATATTGGTTATTTGAATAGCTTAGTGTCTTATTTGACCCTATTTCACCAAAACAGAGCAAATACAGGGTCATATTTATTCAAATTAGATCTTGAAATCATCTCGCAATCCCCAGGTCATCCCTCGCGACCCCCACTTTGGGAATCACTGGGTTAGACTACTGTAACGGCCTCCTGCTGGTGCCAGAGTCAGGACTGAACACGGACCGGCCTCCTGCTGGTGCCAGAGTCAGGACTGAACACGGACCGTCCTCCTGCTGGTGCCAGAGTCAGGACTGAACACGGACCGGCCTCCTGCTGGTGCCAGAGTCAGGACTGAACACGGACCGTCCTCCTGCTGGTGCCAGAGTCAGGACTGAACACGGACCGGCCTCCTGCTGGTGTCCGAGTCAGTCAGTCATGGTTAAAAGCTCAAAAAAGTAACTATAGCATAATCGGAGAAAAAAAAAAGGTTACAGGGGTTGGCATAGCATCTGCACTACAGCATATTATGTGTCCTTCAAAGTAATTTGTATAATGATCTTTTATGTCTTTATCTGTTTTATGATTTTAATGCAATGATTCCCTGTTGTTTAAAGCACTTTGAATTGCCTTGTGTAGGAACTGTGCACCACAAATAAACTAGCCTTGCCTTGTAATATCTTAAAACAATCAAAGGAAAAAAAAAAAAAAAAAAGAAAATAGATGTGTTTTTGAGTATTATCCTCTCCATGGTGTCACACTCAGCTGTTTTCCGGGTGCAGCATGGCCTGTTTTGGTAGTATTTGTGGAGGCGAGTGACGTGAAGCGCACAGTTGTGATCGTCATAAAGAGTTGCCCTCTCTCCCAGTTGGCGCAATAAAGGAGTTCCCGGCTTGACTCAGCTCCACACGGCCGTCTGAAGTGAGCAAAACACACGCCTAACCAGCAAAACCCACGCGCATCATCAGCTTCAGGAACCAGTCGAGCTCCAGAAGCGTCAAAACAAGCTCACGATGAATCATTACAGCACAATTAACCAAGATCAAGGCTAATACTTCAGGCTATGGGTTTAAACTAATTCTCTGTGAAAGATTATTTATTTTAGGCTCAGTGGCTATTTGTGTAGCGCCGCGCCGCCACCAAACCACAATATTTGCGGTCTGCCGAGAGTTGAAAGCAGCTGGAGAAATGCCAAAGCGCTCCGAGCGAGGGAGCTTTACAAATATGTTATTACAACAGAGATGTGTTTTTAATATTATTATGGACCACGGCAATGATAAGACCAGATGCTGTACTTCTGGGCATGTGTCAAGTCATGTATGTTGGTAAAAAACACTGATTTGCATATTACAAGTGGCTTACTCTACATTTAAGTATACATTCGCTGTCATCATACTGTGACAAGAATGTAATTTATACCGTCTACAATCATATCTTGGTTCTAACTTGTTTTTATGATGCAACTATTGTCAAAAATGTTTGCTGAGGATACAACAATCTAGCTGGCAATTAAAGGTCCTGTACCGGATTTTTATTGTTTTGCATCGTGAAAAACACAACTAGTTCATGTTAAAGTCTTTACATCAGTCACATGGATCACTCACTTACTTAACGCAGTCCCAGCGTCCTAAATATTCACCGCAAACAGTTTACAAGCACTTTTCATCTGTTTTTGAACCCAGAGCATCACAGACCGTCAAAGGTAAAGCTAACAAATATTAGCATGCTAAGAGCGCACTTCCTGTTTCTCTCATAGGATGAAACGCTCTATAAATTGTTGCAGAGTACAAGTTGTGGTCTCATTTTCACCCGAATAGATGCTTTTACAATATGTCTGTGCTGGAACAACACAAATTTACTCTATTACATGCAAAACATCTTTAATTAGTTCTGTTTTTCCCAGTAAAAAAAACAGTAAAAATCAGGTACAGGCCCTTTAAATCAATTTGTGAGGTAAGAACAAATCTTGAAAAGTAGCTCCAAAAGGTAGTGAGCTGCTTGGAAATAAACAAACTAATTTTGAATGTTGAAAAAATAACAAGCATCGTCACTGGTATTAACCATTAACCAAGAGCCAAACCTCAGTTAAAGTCTTTATGAAGGTTCTCATGTTGTTCTCATTCTGACTTAGTTTGGTGGGAGGGCATCTGTTGTAAATATTTATCATAGTTTTACATTTGTGAAGTTGCAGTTTGGGAAGAAATTTTGAAATACAAAAGTTTAAAATTACAGGTAAGTAGCTGAGCTCTCATTGAAAATACAGAGACTATTTACAGACAACTGACATTATTTTGTTATTTTTACTGTTTAAACAATCATTCAACAAAATAATAATATTATTTGTCAAATCATAACTACTGTGTAATTTATGTGGATTTTGGCTCTTGTTTTCCAAATGGTTGCTAGGAAACCGTTGTGGAATTCCCTCTAACGATGTCATATTTGCTGCTGATGTTCAACCAGGAAGTAACATTGTAAACTTAACAAAAACTGTCAAACTGGGATAAACTGGGGCAAATAGGAAAAATATTTAGTAAAATCTTAAATATATTCACTAGTGATAAGTGTCGTCTAACCTGTACTTGTACTTTAAATTCATCAGGTGACCAGTGTGGTCTCTAAAATGGGACGCAGTCTAGCAGTGATAAAAAAGATGTTCAAATTACATCACTAAACAAATAATCCCACGTCAGTCACGGTTTTGTCTCATTTAGATTATTGTGCAATTGCTTGGTCAAACACTTTATTGAATAATGTAAATTAATAATGAAAAGTTGTTAAAAAAAAACAACAACAACAACAAAGTTGCACATGTGGCTCTAAACCAGAGCTATTCAGAACTAAACCAGGACTAAATCAGAACTAAAGTAGGTCTAAACCAGGACTGAACCAGGACTAAATCAGAACTAAAGTAGGTCTAAACCAGGACTGAACCAGGACTAAACCAATAACAAGAGATAAAATATTTTCTATATTTTCTGCAGATGATTTAGGCTCGGCTCATGTCCCTTGAGGGCCTGATTTGGCCCTCGGGCCTTCAGTTGAGTAGCCCTGATGTAAAATGTGCTTACATCTCAGACGCCAACTATTTTCTTCCAAAAACTGACTTTCAGTAAAATACTCAGTTATCCTGCAAGGCATTCAGAAGGGCAGTGTTTCACATTAAAATGTAAAACCGAACGTACAGCAATGTTAAGAGCAGGAATGACTTACCACAGAACATTACAGCTTCAAAAAACAAGTGATGAATGAATGTATGTGGAGCATCATGTGTGAACAGGCTGGAGCTCACACCTGTCATCATCTACTGCATTTCTTGAAACTGTATTTAACCCGAAAGCAACAAGTCGTGGTGTATTTGTGTAATAAAGGTAACCGTATTTATCGAAATGATAAGATATATTTACGTACAATTATGAAATGTGTTTTCTTTTTTACAACAAAACAAGCCGTCCAAAATACTTTAAAATGAGCAGATTGCATGAATACTTTAGAATTTCTTTACAATAAATTTCAGAAATCTGTAGAATTTTATGGTTTGTTGTTTTCTCTGTTAAACACAGCTATGAATATTTAAAAACTGAACCACTGCTTGTTTATTTGTCTTATATATTTACATATTACGTTTCTTGGAAGTGATAAAAGACTCAATTGCATGGCCTGCGGTTTGCGTTTTATAAAAACAAGTACTTCCTCTTGTCAGGTTCCTCAGGCGTTGTTTGGTTAAGTGGGTTGCACATAGCTCCGTGGATTGAGTCAATACTTTCTCATCATAAATCCCAGCAAAAACAAAGGGAAATGCACATGCTTGAGCTCTGAGAAGTCCAAAGCACCTTTATTATCGGCCGGGAGCCACACCTCGAGAGTGAAGCAGATACCATCGCTGTATTACATGGTCACAGCACGAGCACAGAAGACTTTAGTCTGAATAAGTGAAGAAGAAGAATGAAAAACAATCCTGCATGACACTGTAACAGCTGTATTATAGACCCTTTAAAAGTGAGTGAACAAAAACATTCTAAGTTCAGAATGGAGGCAAAAGTGAAGTACAACATAATGTGATTTCACTGGAGAAACTGGGATTTAACCCTAGAATATCACAAAAATGTAGACGATTTAGGGAAATGAAAAGCCTCAGACACATGAGTGACATCAGAGCTGCTTTAAACACATTTATTATTGTATTTTACATTATATTTTAGGAAATTATGATAAACTCTTTACATTTTTGATGAAGGAACAATCCAGATGTATGGGTTTTACTGAAAAAATACTCATTTTATACTAATACATTTTATCTAGAGATATATTAGATACTATTCCATAAATTGGATTCTTTTGAAGCTAAAATACAATTTTAAGGCTAGAAATTTGTATTTTTTTGTATTTTCTACCCTGGAAATTAAAATGTGTTGCTTTTTTTTCTAACACAAACACTTAAAACCAATATAATTTAGATCGGAATATTTATTTTATGGACAACAGGTCCCTCTTGAAAATAAGACATCAAGTATCAATAGGCTTTATTGTACAAATAAAGGATTAGTAAAATTATTAATAAAGTAAAGTCTATATGACTACAGACTAGACTACACAGTTCACTAAAATGTAGTCTAGTATGATTATATTTAAGATTTTATTAAACATTTTGCTTTGTAATTTGTAATGTTTGTAATGTAACAGTATGATTTGTAATAATAATACCCAATAACAACTTAATTTAGTTCAATGACAATTTAAACTGTCAAAAAATTGTGTTAGTTGTGTGTAAATTTTCAATGGCACGTCGCTTTTTGATGACATCACAGAGGGATTCCGTTTTAGAACTCAGCCCAACTTCCTGTAGTTTTAAACTTTTAGTCTTCTAAATTTCTTCACAAACTGCAACTTTGCAGATGTAAAGCTATAATAAATATTTGCCACTGGTGCCCTCCCACCAAACTAAGTCAGAATTAGAACATTTTGAGAACCTGTTATATAGACTTGCAGGGGCGTATAGAGTGTTCCTTTCCCAGAAGCCCAAGGAAGGGCCCTCAACTGCATGTGATTTTTTCCCCTCAGTCACATTTTTCAAGGATTGAATCCGTTTTCAATTAAATAAAATGCATTATGGCTGAGTAAAGTCCTCGAGAGACGAAATACAACTATGCATGAGATCTGATGGCTTAAAAAAGAGGAAATCATTGCTCGAAAAATTAAGTTGTTAAACAAAAAAAAACTAGAGGTTATAAGTTGCAGTTAGCGTATTTTCTTATTGTAATAATACGTTTTGAGATGTTTGTGAAATTGGTCTGATAGTTATTGCAGAAACAAACAGTACTGCATCATAATATAAGCCGATAACTACACAGGACGTCTTTAGTGAGTTATTGATAGGTGTATGTAGAAATAGGGTGTATATTATAACAAAAGTGAATGAAAAAATAACAGAATTTATGGGGATAAATAAATCATAAGCAAAATTCTGTATTGGGGGCTCAGTGATAAAGCTTGTACCTGGGGCCAGAATTTGTTGCTACGTCCCTGTTAGCCGGCATACTATAATAGTTTGATGGAGTCACCTGCTTGTTTCAATGGAGATTGGAGTTTAATGCAATTTTGTAGAACATTCTAAAACAACTCTAAAAGGTTTCAGACTCTCAGCCTAAAAACTTACATGTGCCCCTTGTTTCTGGAAAATTGTTTGTTAATCAATGCAGCTCAACAAAAGATTTTAGGCCCTGAAGCGAAATAATAAAATATAACATGCTGTTTTACATCCAATTGTTTCTAAACTTTATTTGAAAATGCTGTATTCTTTTGATAATATCTATTTTCTTTACATTGTAACTCATTTATAGCTTCTATTAGTTTTCTGGTTACAGTTTAAACAGTGACACTGAACATTAAAGTGCTGATGACAAGTTAAAGTACTAATTTCACTAAAACATAGTTAAGATAATTATATTTAAGAATCTTTTTAAAAAATTGAACAAATTTTAGCCTAGTTTGGCCATCTGTAAGGTTTAGAGTTCTACTTTGTGGTTGAAAATCCTGACATCACACTCTGCAGTCGACTAAAGAAACGCTTGGTAAACTAAAGACACGTCGTATCGGCTGATTAGTCGACTAAAAGGAACTCCATGTGTCAACTGCATTGGAATTCATGCAAAAATAGCTTTACAAATGTAAAGAAAATAATTAGTCGACTAATAAAAATGTTGATCAACTAAAACACCACTGACCAATTGAATCAACTAATGATTAAAGGACTAATGGGAACACCTATATTTTGTTGAATTAATGTTTGAAGGATAAGAAAGATTCTTATGTGTTTCTTAAGTTTGTTAAGTTTCTTATGTGTCCCTTATGTGTCTCCATAGTGTGACGTCATCATGTTTTGGATCTCTGCTCTACGTCTAGTACATTTTTCAACTTTTCTTCACAAACTGACACTTGATGGCTGTAAAACTATCACACATATTCACCACAGGTTTTATCCCACCAAATAAAGTCATTACTAGAAAATCGTATAAACCTGTCATACAGCACTTTAAAATCCTTTCCCAACCAGCGCCCCCTGCAAGAAACACAGAAACGACACGCTGTAAAACACATGAACTTTAATGTTTCTTTATCATCCGCATAAAGGCAACTTGGATTACACTAAAATAATGTCAATAAGGCACCATTTTTGACAGTCGCCCGTGTCTATAGTGACGAGCACATGTAAAACACACAAGTAATACTCATCTGAGCTCCACACAACACCTTTAAAAGTGAACGCTTGCATCGTTAAATCATGTATTTTACGGACACAAAGCACAGCAGTTAATGGAGTATTGTTAGCTATTCATCAATATAACAACTATATATCTTATGTTAGCACGATGCACACGAAACCAAAATTATTGATGAAAATATTGACTTTACCACAAAACGCAGCACTTAAAAACAATTGCAAGTGTAAAAGGAGGAGGAAGAACTTCAATGCACCATCATGGCCGGCTTGGCAAAATAAGAGATGAGGTTTAACGCCATCTTGTGGTCGTTCCCTTGAATTGCCCACAAACTGGTCTTGGCTTACGCTTTCTTCACTTTTAACCAAAATAATATGCACGAAAGCAAAGCTAGAATCAAGGCGAGACACTTCTATTACTCATTTTTTGCTACAACTTGTCCAATCTGGTCCGAAATGTGTTTAATTATTTCATTTAATCCACTTCATTCATAGATTTCTCGGGGACATTGTAACTTCAGGGCCGTTTTCTTAAAATGCATTTTTCTCCGACAAAGACATAAAGATCAGTCTTAAAGTAGCTCCTCCACACAGAAAACTTTACAATTTTAAAGTTAACAAGATTTTGACAAAACTTACTGAATGATTTGTTGATATCTAATTCTAAGCCTGATTTATTCAAGTGTTAAGTAAAAAAAAAAAAAGTCAAATTTTGAATTTATAGGACGATTTCAGTCAATCCGAATTCCCGTCTATACATTTTTTTTAAACTAATACGTCTACAAAATGAACCAAGAAATTTAAACCTGATTCTGTCCATTTTCTGTCCCTAACCCATTTAAAGTTCCCAAATATGTGCATTTTTACACATAAAATGACTTATTTCTACTTGAAATCATTATACAATGAAAAACTTGTAATACATTTTTTCTTACATTTATCTGAGTAAACTACAGGAAAAGTTTTAAATGGATATCTTTAAATTTAAGATTTTTTCCTATTCAACTGTAATGTCTCGACTTAAATATGAATAATAAGCTGTACGGAAGATAATTTGTATCATCAGATTTGTTTTTTGTTTTTTTTTAATGCTGGCAAATTTCTAACTTTGACTTTTTTAACCCTGAAAATACATGGTTGAATTATTTCCTCTAATGGATTTCAGCTGAATTTTGCAGTGTTTGTTAGCATTGTGTTTACCTCAGTTTTAAAAGTTCTAAATGAAAAAAAAATTACATTATAAACATTCAAAGCATAGATTTTCAAGTCTAAGTCTAAATTCAGAGAGTAAATTTATCAAAACAAGTCATTAGCAACTGATCCAAACGAGTGAATATCAGCGTCTGGAATTTTTGTTTACTTAACTTAAAGGGGCTGTACCAAATTTTCAAAAACAGCCAAATCAGGTACAGCACCTTTAAATGGTTGTATTTGATTGCAGTGAATATTTAAAAGGATAAAACCATCAAAAACATTCACTGAAAATTATGCATCTGTTATTGAGACTCAAAACTATTCAAACATGTTCTTTTCAGAGTAAAACATTCAGTTAGAAACTTGCCAGTGTTTAAAATTCTAAATCTGATTAAACTATCTTCCATAAAGCTGGTGGTATATAATTAAACTAAAACTATCACTACAGAGCTTTACTATTTACTTTTATTATATTTGTTCATGCATTTACTTGGTCCCTTCATGAAATCGGAATTACTACAAGCTTTTACAATTTTTTAGCAATAAAAGGTTCAAATCCAGGTCTTTTCCAGTGTACCGGGTTTACAATATGTGCAAAATCTACACAGAAGTCAAATCACAACACAGTAGCAGCTAACACTGTCCGCGGGGCTCACTTTTACATCATAGAGATACATTACTGCCTGTATTTTATCACTTCTGAAATGGTTTTGGATGTTTACTTTACAGTTCCCTCAATGATGGACCCTGTTATTCAGATTGTGCAAAGTGACAATGAAATTAAGGCGTAATAATAATTTACTGTCCTTTAAATGTAACTTTGGCAAAACAAATCTGGAGTTTTGGCAGGAAAATACACCGACAAGGCTTACAGATGTTTGAATGAATGAATGAATGTTGAAATAACAAGAGTTTAGCGACAGGTTAAAGCATTTTCCTACTAATTTGACTGAATTTGACTGTATTTGACTACACTGTGAATGTTGACTCTTTATTAATCAATCTGGTTAAAGACTGGCTTCACCATTCGAGGTTATGCAGAGACGTTATTTTAAATCAGAAAAATGCTCCTCAACATTTTGATTGAGAATTAAAGGCGACACAAACTGACAAAATGTGTGTCTTTGCTTTTCTAATGCCTTGTTTTTGTTCGTGGAGCTTTTGTTTTGCTCAAATGAACTTTATACAGTAAAATGTAAACTGAAAGCAGTTTCTCTGTTGTTGACTGTGCAGAGCTTAGCTAGCTTGTTTGCTAATGGCAGTTGGAGATAAAGGACACTTCAACTGCAGCATAATAATTAATTTCCTCAGCAGCACTTCTTCAGCAAAAAAAAAAAAAAATGTATCTCTGCTTTTTTTTCTAACTGAATAGTGTAATAATTGAAATCACGATTATAGATACAACTTAATTAATGAACGATTAGTTAATTAATTCATCTGTGGGTGATCTGTATCAGTGATAAATGTGAGCGTAGCTGCAGGGTTGTTTATCTGGTTTTCTTTAAGATGTCAGATACAAACTAAATATGTAGCGGAGTTGTAGACGTTTATATTTGTCATCAGACTTTAGCAGCTTTTTCACATTTTAGTTGTGTTTGAGCTTTTACAGGAGAAAATGTCATCCCTCACCATTGACTCTCATGTGTTTTTGCTGCTCACTGTTAAAATTCAGAATGCTGTGATGTCGTCTGCATAACCTCTATTTTAGCCCATTTATTGAACATAAATTTAAATCAGAAATTAAACATTGCATATTACAAACAGCTAAACTAATAAATTAAGATTAAAATAACTCTTCTTATTGTCAGTGCTATGCTTGAGTCCCCACAGCGAGTCTCCCGGGCCCCGGGAGAGGCTCCTACCCTCGGGCTGTGGTCTGAGGTCCCTTTAGCGGACAGGGCTGTGGCAGGTCAGCCCTGCGCCCCTAATGGAGGCAGGAGTCACCGTCCTTCATCTGCCCCGCTGCTCTTCATCTCAGCTGCTCTTCTGCGGCTCCACGTGCAGCGTCGGCCAAACACCGCACACAAACTGAAAGCACAAACAACAAGAGCATGAGAAACAGAGGGGATTAAACGTCTACATGAAGGCTCTCGTGCCCTTCTAATTATGATTTAGTTTGGTGGGATAGAACCTGTGGTAAATATTTATTACAGTTTTACATCCGTGAAGTTTCAGTTTGTGAACAAATTTTGAAAAATAAAAGTAGTGTCCCTTTGTGATGTCATCAATAGGCGACAATTGAAAATATGTGAGAAAATGCACATTTTTCTGACAATTTAAAATGCATATATGACATATTAGACCACGCATTTCACTAAAACGTAGAGAACATGATTATATTTAAGATCTTATTAAACATTTTGCTAGGGCTGTAATCGTTTAGTCGTTTAGTCGATTAATTGGTCGATGATGTCTTAGTCGACCAACATTTTTGTTAGAGGACTAATTATTTTATTTGCATTTAACAAATTTATGTGGCAAAAACAGCAAAAACGAGAAGATATGGAGTGAGTCAGTTGAAGATTGTGGAGTAAATCAGTATCTCTAACAAATAAATACACTGTTTACTAGTACTTTTCTGTATAAATAGTTTATACATGAACTCCTGTGCAGTTTCAGTCTTCTGAGTGCAGTTTGGGTCAGATACATCCCAATTCGACAGTTTTTGTAAGTTTTTGTACTGTTACCTAGCAACCAGACTGTAAACAAGGGCCAAAATCCATATACATTTCTCAATAGTTAGGAATTGACAATAAATAATACCTGATAACAACTTTATTTTGGTGAATGATGTTGTCACAAAAATGTGTCAGTTGTTTGTAAATTGTCTGTATTTTCGATGGTACGTCGCTTTTCGGTGACATCACAGAGGGATTCTGTTTTAGAACTCAGCTCTACTTCCTGTAATTTTTATTTTTCAAAATGCATTCACAAACTACAACTTCACAGATGTAAAACAGTGATAAATCTTTGCCACAGATTCTATCCCACCAAAATAAGTCATAATACCTAAAACATGAAAACCTTTCATATGCAGTTTTAACAATCATTCAAAAATATAAAGGTGTTATCAGGAATTATTCACGGTCAATTCCTAACTATTGGGTGATTTATATGGATTTTAGCCCTTGTTTACAGTCTGGTTGCCAGGAAACAGTTTGCTGCTCATGTCCAACCAGGAAGTAACATAAAAACTTTACAGAAACTGTCAAAATTGGAACAAATAGGCAAAATGTTTAGTAATATCTGAAAATATAAAAAGAGTATTTGTCTTCAAACATACCTTCACTTTTGGTCTGTACTTGAGGTAGGTTGCTCTGATTTGCAGGCTGAAATGGAAAGGTTTGTTAGGTATTTCTAGAATAATCAGAAACAAAATCTTATCACTCAAACTACAATATATTTCTCAAACTGAAGCCCACCTCAGAAGAATGTGCAAGTAAGACCCAAGGCCTGTGAAGATGTGCCACCAAGCATGAAACTGTGTCATCACCACTCCGACACCAGGGGGCAGTGTTTGTCTGCTGGCTCTGAAATAAAAGAAACAAAAATGTATTCAGTCCCAAACATTATCTTGATAGTGGAAAAAGACGGCTGCGTTCTTTTTTAAATGGTCAATCTGGATACGAAAACATAAAAAACTGTGCACCTAAACATTTCTGTAAACAAAGAATTCCCACATTTTAAGGTAAAGAGCCAGATAATCTTTTATGACTTGCCATAGAACAAGTCCGCCTCAATATTGTTTAACATTTTTGCTGCTGGAGTGTAATTTTTAGGACTATTATGTTATTTTACACACTTCTAAAACCCACACATTAAATTCTAGCAATGTATTACAAATCAGACCACATTTAATACTTCAAATAGCTAAAATGGCCAATAAATCACAAAAACACATTTAGAAGGGTTTTTCATACCAGATAACAGTTATTTTAAGTTTCTATTTGTTGTACTTCTACTTTGAGATACAGATGTTTTATTAATATTAGTAAAAAATGAAAAATCAACTCCAGGTATGTTTTTGATGACGGTATAATGTTAGAAAAGGGCTAAAAGCTCAAAAAAAGCCCTTCAAATAACCACGAAAGGTCAAACAGCGTGTACCTTAACGAGTCGCAGAATATGTTGTCGATATTCCACAGTAGAAACCCCAACATGAAGATTCCTAAGGAGGTGTAGGAGAGCGGCCGCAGCCAGGGGTACACCCTATACTCAACAAAACACGTCAAACAGACAAC